>CAODLS011131279.1:0-12805 GCA_948243855.1 Flueggea neowawraea
TGATGTTAACAAAAATGTTAGATTTGGAGGCATCTTGAAGTTGTGGTTTTCCAGAAAAATGCGAACACAAAAAACTTTCAATTTCTTACCACAGTTTTCCTTCAATCGCACACCCCAGCTGAACAATTTTGGGTGATGAATTTGGGATAGAAAACGACGCCGTTTTTTACCAGCCCATTTTAATGTTTTTTGAAAGTCAACTTGGTTGCCACGTGGCACTTTTCAGGCCAAAAATCACGTTTAAATAGCCACGTGTGTCCTATGTGGCAATAAGACGCCAACATGGTCCGATGGCCAGCCGACGAGTTGGTAATTTTGAGTGCATAATTTATCTCCGTTGAATGACTCACCTGAAAAAAATTAATTTAGTGACTTTTTTACACCGAGTAAAAAACTTGAGCGACCACCTGTAATTTCAACCCTAACTATGCAAACCTCTAGACTGACGTTGCTCTGAAATATGATGAGTATGGAATTTTATTATATATTAGGTGCAAACATCAAAATCTGTCCAATTCACCAACTCTCCAAAATGAAAATCTGTTTTTTTTTTTTGCAACTAATTCAATCTTTCTTAAATCTCTTCGTTTTATTTTCTCAATTTCTCCCTCTCTTCCTCTAAAAATAAGGAAAATTAGAGACCACAACTAACATACTTCTAAAAAAATTACTTAAGGCTAAAAAGCGTTATATCTTAATTTAGTTGATTATTTGAAATTTTAATAAATAGATGTTCTGATGTAACCAAATCTTAAATTCTTTTTTGGCTTTATTGGTGGCCAATTATTCCCTACAGTTGTCATCTTCTATAATCAAATTATGTGATCCAAAGTCAACTTTTCATGTTATTCAAATGCAATAGAAAACATTATTTGACTATGAATGGACAAGATTTGGCGAAACATGACCTTTACCTTACTAAATTTATTGAATTTTCTTGGACAATTTAGTGTGGAAGCTTTCCTCACTATTTTGCATCAAAAAAACCTTTCATGCAAATTTCTGCAATGAATTTCCAAGTCAGGTAAAATTGGCGAGCCCTTCCTCAAAAATTTCACCGCCAAATGAAATTATCGAGGCTTTGCCAATGACGAAATTTCCATCACTATCTTTAATTAGCGACGAAATTATATAGTCAGCAACAAGTATTTTTTGATGATATATCTCATTTCTTTGTTGTCAATGACATAAGGAAGATGAGATTTAGTGTAAGAAGGAATAACAATACAAGGGTGGCTTGGGGTGAAACTAGCAAGGATAGGAAAGAATACCTTTTGAAACATAGTGAATTGTAATCTATGCGGTAGAACATGGTTTGTTAGAATTGTGCATATTGTGTCAATATTGTGAGGAGATTGCTAGGTTTGAGAAGATAACACATTAAAGATATCTAACCACAATTAAGCGAGAGACAAAATGTGAACTCCTAAAAACAAGAGGAAAGTTATGCATATCATGTATTGATATACTAAATATAGCTAAGGAAACCCTAAACCATTAACAAAATTAACTATAAGTCCTTGAATTAAATATGGTTCATCTTTAATTTTTGAACTGTTATCGTTGTGCTATTTCGATCTCTCACTTTTATATTTTCTAAAAGGTGGAATTGACTATAAAAGTATTTTTTGAAGGTTAATTGAATTAAATTATACCTGTTAATTTGCTAACCAAATAATCGGTATAATTTTAAGCACACTTATTTTATAACCATGTAATCTATTAATTTGTTTAGTAGGCAGAGAAATGAAATTAAAATTAACAATAAAAAAGAGAATAAGAGTATAAATGCAGTTTATAGAGAATGGATGATCTTTGATGGAGGAGAGAATAGTTTAAGGAGGATGATAGGAAACTAATGACATGACCTAATCCTTAAAATGAATAAGTAAATGTTTAGATAAAACTAATGGAACTTCTAAATATTACTCCAAATTGACATTATGAATAAGGAGAGAGGAACTTAATGAATTTTAAAGAGGCGAAAATCGGGAAAAGACACAAAGAGAGTTGATGGAGATAAAGTCAGGCCATAGAGAAAAAAAACCTTAGGATTGAGACTTGAGAGAGGCAGGAAGCATCGATAAAGACATATCAATTTTACAGTTTGTTCAGATTGGCAAAGTGGGAGTGAATTGCGTGAACTAGTCCTACTAACTGAGTTTTTTTCCTTCCAGTTTAATTGAGCTTTTTATTCTTTTAAAATTTCAAACAGAATGAAAAACCTATATTTTTTTGTTTCCTTTCATCTCTTATAGCATTTATCTTCTATAAGCATTTAAGAAAAGAATTGTTTTATTAAACATATACATTACGAATTATATAACTGAGAGTCCGCATTTGCATTTGCATAGCATGCATTTAGAATTGTCACAGTACCACATTTTGATATATGTTTGTTGTACATGTTCAGCTTCTTGTTCCTGCCATCGAGACGAGCCACCGTCAAGTGGGGCTTGAGTGGTGATTGCGCTTGGATTTCCTAGTGAATGAATAGCAGCTTCAGACACATTGACTGTGTCTCGAAACTGTATATGTTTTTGTTGTGTACGACACATATTTGAAATTGGACTAATATGAGGATTAACTAATAATAAACTGGTTATATGTTTAATCAGGATTATGTTTTGAAATGAAATATATGTATTATATATGTCTACTTTCATTTTGATGCTGTTATGCATGCATTTGATTTCATACTATGTATTGGCATGTTTTGATTTTGATATGAGACTCCTCTGTTATGAAGGTAAAACGTGACATTTGGTATGCCAATGCTTTGAAAAAACCCAGCTACCAGGGTTGTCGGTAGCCATGTGTCCTAATCCAACACATGATTTTTTATGGATGGAGGCAAAGTCCACATCACTTTGTATTAGTACTGGATGCACACCTTTGTTTTAGTCCTATGTATTTGATATGAGGTTTGACTTGAAAAATTTTGATTTGAATCTGAAAAAGGATTTTAAAGCCTATAGGCCTATTGGATGCTTTGGTTGTGAACTTTTGCGAAATTAATTTTTGAAAAACTATTATTTATATAGTGTGTATATATATATATATATATATACGTATATGTACTTATATATATATGCTTGTGGTATTTTCGAATTGTTTTCAAAATAGTCTTTGTGAGGCACATATAAGGCAATTTAGAGTGTTATTCCTCACTGGGCCTGACCCCCTTTATTTCTCTGTCTACTATGATTCTCTTATCATAGATGCACAAACTTTTGGTTTTGGCAACTGTTCCGCATCTTGACTACCAGTGAGACATCTTTGGTTAGTGATGCCCTTTTGTTAGAGCTCTTCTTTTGTTTTGTTAGAGCTCTACATCGGAATGCTGTTGGGTTACGGGTTTTGCCATTTGTATTTGATATTTTATACTTATGATAATTTTTTGGGATATATTCGTTATTTGATTTATGATATTTATTTTACTACTTATGTTTTAAACGATAAATGTTTTCGTTGAACGTTTTAAACAATAATTAAACATTTTGGGTAGTATGTTATGATCTTTGAGGCTTGTGCGAGACGGGTCTGGCTCCCATAGACAGTTCGCCTTGTACGCCGCCCGGTTTTGGGTAGTAACAGAAATGAAATCTAAATTTGGATAATTTCACCATTTTATTTACAACAAACATTTATATACGTTTATTCAAAAACAACTCAAATATACATAAAATTTTAGATGTCCAAAAGTAAAATACAGAACCTAAAGGATTATAGGTGTGGAGCGTCTAAAGTATTTAAAGATGTAAAACATAATATAAATGATAGGTTGCATTTTATGCATATTTTACATTGCATTTTATATTTATTTTGCATTATAAATTATTGTTATTTGTGTGTTTCTATGTCTTGTTGTTCATTTGGTTGTTTAGGTAGAATGTTGGTGAAACACAAAGATTTGAAGCTGTTTTGGGTGTGTTTTGGCGCTGACTGGATTATGGCATGACCATGCCATCGTGGAAGCGGGTACTAGGCTGACTTATTCGCATTGGGCCGCGTGATGAACTGCTAGGCCTTAGTATTAGAGCCTCCTGGACGTGTTTGAAGGTTGTTAACCTAATTTTACTGTTGGAACAAAACAACTAGCATGATTATTATTTTAATAGCTATTTTTGAAGGGAATTAGATTTTCCTAATTAGGAAACATATCTATACCTATTATTCTATCATTCGCAGCTCTCTCTCTTCTCCACCTATTATTCACGCATACCTAGGACAACTTTCATCAATTCTTTTGGCTTTCTACCTCTAGCATGCGTAACTAAACCTCTTTCTAATTGATGTATTTTCGAAGTTCAATCCGTTAAGGTTGTGAGACTTTTATTTTAATTATCAAGTATTTCGAGTATTTATTCAGTTTATGTGCCTTATTTTGTTTATTATTATTTTGATTGATTGATTGATAATGGCTCGTTGATTGATTGATTGAGATAATATATTATTATTTAGGATTGACAGTGCCTCACATTTGTCCTAATATAGGTAACAAATAAATTTAATTTATGTGGTTGGACATTATTCAATGTTATGGAACTGAATAATCCGGTTTAAATGATTTACGACATTTTTTATTTCACTGGTTAGGATAGGGGTCTCTTTGGTTCTTACTGCTGCCATAGATTAAACCTTGTCAGGGCATCCCAGGGATTGTCTGGTGATTAGAAAAATAGTCTACAGGGCGTCTCAGAGCTATCGATTAAGTAATAAGATATTGGTTAATTGAGTACGTCATCGTTAATTGTAACCCTGTCTATTTGAATGCTTAATATGTATCTTTTGTGTCTGTGATCAACTAATTGGATTGAATGGAGAAAATACCTTGGCTTGGTTTGCCTTATTATTGAATTTTCATTTATTTCATTATTGCTATTTATTTCTTCATTTGTGAATCTTTATTTTTGTTCATTTACATTTTCGGCTTCACTTAACATTTTATTCTATTTTTCTGTTTCGACATTTAAACAATTTCTCACCAGTCTCTGTGGTTCGACTATGCACACTGATTTATTCATTTTGTTGTTTCTAAGCAAGTTAATGTTATTTTTGTGGTTTTGACAACCTATCAAATATTGTGGGATCGGTGTTTTAGATTTTGTTTATTTTCTTTTACTACTGATCTTGTCTCTTTGTTGTATGTGTTCTTCTTTGTCTACAAATAGTCTTCTGTACGATCCTGAGGTAAAGAAAACTATTAAACAATTGACGAAAGAAGCTAGATTATGCAGAGCACGAGCCTTGAGTGCTGCGACTTCATTACCTGAGCCAACTGAAAATGTTGATGTTGCTGAAATTGATTCTGAGACTGAAATAGAAATGGCTGAAAACAACAACAATGTCAGACTTGCTGTTCCACTAGTGGCTCCACCTGCACACATACTCTGAGAGACTTAGCCGCACCACCTATTGCTCATCAGTCGTTGCACATTCAGTATCAATCTTTAGGTGCTCTATTTGAGTTGAAATCGGTCTTAAATAAACTTTTTCTCAGGTTTCACGGGGTAGAGAATGAGGACTTGAATAAACACCTTAAAGAGTTCCACATCGTTTGCTCTAGTTTCATTCCTCAGGGCATTCCAGAAGATCATATTAAAATGAGAGGATTTCCATTCTCATTAGCTGACTGGGCACAGGACTGGCTCTTTTATTTTCCTCTTGGATCGATTGATACATGGGCTGAAATGGTTCGGTTGTTGTTGGAGAGATTTTTCCCTGCCTCTAAAGCTGCAAATTTGAGAAGAGAGATTTTCAATATCAAACAAAGAGATACTGAAACTTTATATGAATATTGGGAGAGGTTCAAGAGGTTGTGTGTGAGCTTACCACAACATGGTATATTTGAGAAACTCTTGATTTAATATTTTTATGATGGACTTATGCCATTGGAAAGGAGAATTCTAGATAGAGCAAGTGGTAGGGCGATCATTAGCAAAACACTTAGAGAGATTCGAGAATTAATTTCAGTCATAACTGCAAATTCACAACAATTTAGTACCAATGCTGAATCCACTTCAAGGCGTGTTAACGTGGTAAATACTAAGCTTTCTAATTCGAGACTTAATGATATTACTTCATTGTTGCATTAGACTATAGCTATAATGAATAAACTAGTAGTCAGTCGATGACAAACAGTTCAAAAAGCATAAGTGTGTGGGATATGTGTCCCTCGCTGCAAGACGATGATTCTTGGGCCCAAGTAAATGCTATCAATAATTTTGAGGGGAAATCGCTCAGGAGATATGATCCATACTCCAATACATATAATCCATGATGGAGGGATCATCCAAATTTGAGGTATGTGAATAACAACAATTCGGCAAGTACTTTTGAGATTAAAGACCAAATTAGCAAGTTAGCAACCTCTATTAACAAGCTTGAAAATCAAGGAAAATTGCCCTCTCAACTGGAGATAAATTCGAGCCACAATGTTAGTTCGATCAAGCTTTGAAGTTGAAAGAAAATTCCCAGTGTAGAAAACGCAACATCACTACAGCATGACCATCCTATGACCACTGAGACAAAAGTAGTAACTCCAAAGAGTTCCATAGATGTGCCAGTGGCTGGAAATTCTGAAAGGCCACTTTTTCCACTTAGATTGGCACAAAAAAGAAGGCCTTAGATGATCAAGAAGTACTGAAAACATTGAAGAATGTTGAGATCAACATTCATTTGCTCATAACAATTAAGCAAGTACCTCGATATTGCAAATTCTTGAAAGATTTTTACACATGCATGAGCAGATTGAGGGGGAATGAACAAATTCCCATAGATGAAACAGTTTTAGCAGTACTTCAAAAGAAAATTCTCATTAAAGAAAAGGACCTATGTATGTTCTCTATACCCTGCAAAATTGGAAATTTTCATTTTAAGCAGGCCATGTGTGACTTAGGTGCATCCATACATGTTATGCCATTGTCTGTTTATTCTTCTTTGAATGTTTGTCCTTTAAAAAATAACGATGTGATATTAACTCTTGCCGATAGATCTAATATTTTTCCTTATGGTCTTATTAAGGATGTGCTAGCCCAAGTGAATGATTTAGGATTTCCTGCTGATTTTTATGTTCTTGATATGAAGGAAGAGGGTGCACCAAATTCTGATTTGTTGATCTTAGGTAGACCTTTCTTGAAAACAGCAAGAACGAACATTAATGTCCATGATGGTATACTTTCAATGGAATTTAATGGTGATGTGGTTAATTTTGATATAAATGACACCATGAAATGTCCTAAAGATTACATGTCTATTTATGCTATTGATGCAATTGAGCCACTAACCAAGAAGAAGGTAGAGTTTTGTTTTGGTGATCATTTGTAGGATGTTAGTGCAATCAGGGTGAAAAATAATAAGGAACTGAAAGTACTCGACAAGGCGACTATGTTATGGTATGGCCATCCCGTAAGCAAGAAAACGATAACAGGGGCTTCAAAGGTAAATATTTCTTTTGTTGATACAGCCAAGCGTGAGCCTAAGTCTATCAGGTTCCTGAAAAAACTTGCATCAAGAAAAAGAAAGAAAAAAGGGAGCATGTGGTGTATGTTCCAAAGGAAAATTCTTCCATAATTCATGAGGCATTTCCACAAAAGAAGAAAAATCAAGGTGCGAAGATTTATGTGCTGAATGATCAGAAAGGATGAAGATTCACCATTGTTTAGCTAAGACGACATTAAAGAAGCGCTTCTTGGGAGGCAACCCAAGGTTTTTATTATTTTTGTTTTGATTGTTTAAATTATTTGATTGATCTAGCAATGTTTGATAATTTTGGATTTTTCTGTCTTCACATTTTCGTCCAAACATTTTCGAGGATTTAATCACATTTGGTTTGAGTTTGGTGCTATTTTATTGTACAATACTCGTGGAACACCAGGAGAAAATATTTGGGAGTGGTGGCTATTGTCTCAGTGGTGACAAAAGTCTAGGTCGAGACCATATGGGAAACCCAAAAATTGCCTATGGCATGGCCATATCATATGCGTGATCAAGTGTGGGGAAATTCTAGAGGTAGAGACGTGCATCTGGTGGTGAAATGCACGTAAAAGCAATCTGACCGCTTTGAAAAACAACAGTGTTTTAGTATTAAAAAAAAGAAATGTTGTCGTTTCAGTCCACAATGCTTGCATAGCAAAACGGTGAGCATAAGTTTAGTGGGACGACACAGTTTTAGTTAGCTACAAGGGGTAATTTCGAAATTAAAGGCAATTTGGTCATTTGGCCTGATTCTTATGCCCCCAAATATGCACTTTTCGGATCACAACTCCTCAAATCCTCAACATTCTCTCTTGGTCTTCCATCAAGTCGAGATCGCTGGCTTTACCACCACTCAAAAACCAGAGAAGCTTTTCTTTAACCCTCTACTCATTTTTATTTTGTCTTTTATACATTGAGGACAATGCATATTTTAAGTATGGTGAGGGTTTATGTGTTATGTATTTTTGTTTTATGTTTGTTTGTGATTTTTTCATTTTTTGTGAATTTTTCAATTGTTTGTTATTTATTTTGTCATTTCTGCATGAATTTTTGGTACTGTACTGCATATCGCGTGCCCATGTCATAACTGTATTGAGCATACTTTTGCATTCGGTTTGATCATGTTTTATTTTTTGTTGCATTTGCATGTTGCATGTGTGATTTCCCTACTCAATTTTGCTGTGTTTTATGTGAGTTTGTCGTTAAATATTAAATAATTTGAAACTTTAGGAGTCTTAAGATTCAAACATTATAATATACCCAATTGTGTGAAACTTTCACTTCTATGCATCTTAGATTCAGGACAAAACAACCCCTAGTAATAGAGCCGAAAGAGAATTCATAGTTTAAATTCACACAAAACCCCTATGCGAGAATTTGAGACTTAAACACTATATTTTCTTGATGTGTGATTGATCATTCATAGTAGGACCTGTTAGGATTTGTTAAGAAGTGCATTTCGAAGACCACACCATTTCGATTGAGACACCGAAACGATGAAAGACATTGTTTGTTAACCCTTTGTGTTATCCTTTTCCTTCAATATCTACCTTTTATGTTTATCCATTGTTTACCCACCTTGAGCTTTAGAATTTTTCTTTGTTTAAACTCGTTTGAACCATCCCCATTTTTGTTCAAGACTTTCAACATTTGAACCATAAGTTGAGAAATTTTTAGTTGTGATACATTGCCAAGTTAATTTTTATGTTAATGCTTTGAGTTATTTTGATATTAGACATGTCTTATCTATGATTTTTATGCTCCTATTGTAACCAAAACATAAAATCCTTTGAGTTATTTTGATATTAGACATGTCTTATCTATGATTTTTATGCTCTTATTGTAACCAAAACATGGCTACCCAGTTTTGATGTATTTGGTGAAATATAGTGTTGCTTTACTTTAAAAAAAAAAGAGAAAAAAGAGAAGAAAACAAAAAGAAAAATAGAATAAAAAAACTAAAAAAATGAGGTAAAGCAACTCATAAGAAAGTAAAGTGTTGAAAGGCAACCTTGTTTTGGAAAGGGAAGACATGTAATTATTCTTAGTTTTGCATTAATTATATACTTTATGTACTGGCATGTATCACTTGGCCTCATTATTGTTTTCTCCCAACTTATTAAACCCTTGTTTTTAGCCCCATTACAAGCTAATGTAAAGTCCTTTTTGGTCGGTGTTTTAGTTGAATTTCTTAGTGGTTACAATTTGACTTTATACCAAATCTTGGAAAGCCTTGCTATAGGTGAATTTGAGTGTAAACACTTTGAGAGATAGGGTGTAACATGTGAGGGTGTGAATTTGACCATCCTTTTTTAGGGCATTACTAGTGTGGAGACGATCATTTTAAGATTGTCGGCTATCCTAGTGATTGTTGTGTTTTGTTTTTGAATATTCGATGAATATCAGCTTGGGTATTGCACTATGTGAGGGTAAAAATGGTGATTGGGGTTTAAGGTTCTTAATTGTTTTAAGTCATAAAATGCTTGAGGACAAATATTGTTTACGTGTGGAGAGATTTGATAGGTTGCATTTGTGCATATTTTACATTGCATTTTATGTTTGTTTTGCATTATACATTGCTGTTATTTGTGTGTTTTTATGTCTTGTTGCTCCTTTAGTTATTTAGGTGGAATGTTGGTAAAACACAAAACTTTGGAGCTGTTTTGGGTGTGTTTTGGCGCTGACTGAATTATGGCATGATCATGCCATAGTATTGGGCTGACTTATTCGCATTGGACCACATGCTAGATTATTAAGCCATGGTATTAGAGCCTCTTAGATGTGTTTGAAGGCTGTTAATCTAATTTTACTGCTGGAACAAAACAATTAGCATGATTATTATTTTTATTTGCTTTTTTCAGGGGAATTAGGTTTTCCTAACTAGGACACATATCTGTACCTATTATTCTGTCATTGGCGGCTCTCTCTCTTTTCCATCTATCATTTACGCAGACCTCGGACATCAACTTTCATCAATTTTTTTTGGCTTTCTACCTCTAGCATGTGTAACTAAACCTTTTTTTAGTTGAGGTATTTTCGAAGTTCAATCCGTTAAGGAAGTGATACTTTTATTTTAATTGTTATCAAGTATTTTAAGTATTTATTCAATTTTTGTGCCTTATTTTCTTTATTATTATTTCGATTGATTGACTGATTGATAAGGGCATGTTGATTGATTTATTGAGATAACATATTGTTATTTAGGATTGATAGTGCATCACATTAGTCCTAATCTTGATAACGAATAACTTGAATGTATGTGGTTGGACATTATTCAATGTTATGGAACTGAATAATTTGGTTTAAATGATTTACGGTGTTTCTGACTTCACTGGCTTGGATAGAGGTCTCTTTAGCTCTTATTGCTGCTATAGATTAAACCTTGTCAAAGAGTCCTGGGGCTATCGATTAAGTAAGAAGAGATTGGTTAATTGAGTGCGTCACCGTTAACTATAACCCTATCTATTCGAATGCTTGATATGTATCTTTCGTGTCTATGATCAAGTGATTGGATTGAACGAAGAAAATACATTGGCTAGGTTTGTCTTATTATTGAATGTCCGTTTATTTCATTACTGCTATTTATTTCTTCATTAGCGAATCTTTATTTTTGTTCATTTATATATTTGGCTTTACTCAATATTTTGTCTATTTTATTTTATTTTTTTGTCTTGGCATTTAAACAATTTTTCACCAGTCTCTGGGGTTCGACCATACTCACTGTCTTACTCATTTTGTTGTTTCCAAGTAGGTTAATATTATTTTGGTAGGTTTAATAATCTATCAATAAAACATGCTCATAGGAAAATCAAAGACTCACAGTCAGAAGTCGAAAAGAGAGCTCTAAGAAGCACTGAACTGATGAGTTGAATATTTATAGATTGCCTGGAATGATGTGGTTGAGGAGTGAGCAAATTTACTACGGCCCAGTGAGTAAGATACAAGGAAGAATAATTGGTTTAAATTAACATTTACACACAAATAATATTCGAATAACCTATCTATTCCAGTAATCATGCAACAAACTGAATTAAACTGATATCCAAATAAATATCTGACCTAGAAATCTATAATAGACGTTGTAATATCCCGCCCGTTTTAGCTATGTTTCCTATATTGATGGTCTTTGATGCTCTTTGAGGATGAACATGTGTGGGTTGGTGTTGTAGAACCTTGAGAGTGACGAGTTTCGAGAATGAATAACTCGAGTTAGTGAAAGAGGTAACTAGAGTTATGTTACCCTATACAACTCGAGTTAGCCAGAATTATAACTCGAGTTAGCCGATGTCTATATAACTCTAGTAAACTCTTGTGTAACTAGGGTTATCTATGTAAAAGTGGAACGACGTGTTTCGGTGTTCTACGTTTTTAAGAACCCCAACCTACTCGAAATCGGTCATTACTCCACTTCTCTTCCTCCAGACGCTCCCAAACTCTCTCAAGTTGTTCTTCAACACTTCCTTTGAGTTTCTTGAGGTAAGATTGAGTTTCTAATCATTTGTTTCCTCATGTTTTCTTCAAGATTGTGCATATTAGGGTTTTGGAATAAAATGGGTTTGAATCACTTCGGTTTGGGTAATTTTTGGGTGATTCCGAGTTATCTTGATGGGCTTGGGTATAGATTTGCATTCAGGAAGTTGATTAGAGTTAATGTATGCGTTTGTAAGTGATGTTATCGGTTACATTGAGTAATTGGTCGAATTGGGTAAATCTGGATAAGTGACTTACTCGTATAAGCATTTTGGCTAACTCGAGTAAGATAAGTCAGGATTTACTCAAGTTATCTTTTAATCAACTCGAGTAAAATAACCCATGATTTACTTGAGTTATTTCTGACTAACTCGAGTAAAATAGACAACGTATAACTTGAGTGAGCTTCTGACTTACTCGAGTAAACCGTGGTTCTGAGGGACTAAACTATGACTTTTCGTATTTGGTGATTTCTGAGAGCTCGGGTAAGAATTTGAGGATTTCGACTTATGGTTGTTTGGTTAGTAATCTCAACAATCCTTGGGAAACTGTCTTGCAATTGCCAGATCTCGGGGATCAAAACATAATTTTACACTGGCCGGGGACTAAACTGTAATTTTATGTAGATGCTATATTTTGGGGCAAGGGTGATGGATTCACTCTCGAGTTAGATTGTTAATAACTTCGAGGGTCTGTATCTGCATATCATACATTGACATCACCACAATACCATATCTTAATGTTTGTTGTGTTGTATCTGTACAACTTCGTGTTTCTGTCAGCACGAGCAACCACTCACTAGAGATGTTTGACTGAGTCCTCAGCGTTGGATACTAGGTGAGTAAAATGACAGTTT
>CAODLS011131373.1:0-15200 GCA_948243855.1 Flueggea neowawraea
CGAAATGGGAATTGAAATTGCGCTCTAAGTATCTTAACTTCTAATCACACAATTGAGAACGAGCAAAGGGACAAACTCGTTGATTTGAGTTTTTTTGCCTCTTTGGAACAATAGCAAAAAAAAATAATGAAATGAAAGGGGAGTTTTATTAAAATAAAGATTGGGTATAATAGGTTGAAAGAGAAATGTAATAGAGAACTAAAGTTGAAGAACAAAAAGATAAATTAACCCATACAGGGTGTTGTTATGTGCTTGAGGAGTTGTCCTTTTTTTCAACGTATATCTGGTCCTTTTATAGTGTTATGATCAAGTATTTACTGCCAATTACTCTATTGTCTTATCCCTTAATCCATGGAATTAATTCCTTGATGCGTTGAGAATCTTCCTTTGTGGCTTATTGACTTTTCATTTTTGTAGAATTTTCTTAGAGACCAAGCTCTATATCCTATTGATTTGCTGCCATATTTATAGATTTTTTTTCTTGAAAGACAAGCTCTCCAATTAGCCTTCAAATTTGCCGCAACTATTTCTTTTTTTAGTCTTGATTTTCTTTCCTCCACTATTTGCTCAAAATATGGTGTAAACATTTTTTTTAATAAAATTATTTTTATAGAAAATAAATTTGATAGATATTGAGACTGTTGTTTAATGTAAATTAGGTAGATTGTACTATTTGATAGATTGAAAAACTAAAAAATGATGTTTGTTTGTTTGCTAGAATATTGATGACATGACAATAATGAGTAGACTGTATTTTTTCCAAATTATCCCAACAATTGTTTTAATATTTTAAAAAAGAAAACAACTTTAGAGGAATTGAATTGGAAATATAATAATATTTTCAATCTATTTTAATCCAGCACAATTTATCGTATTTATTAAAATACAATATGTTTCTTCAATCCAACTCAACTTACTTTAAAAAAAAAACACATCCATTTATTATTTGATTGAAGCATAAAAATAGGATTAATAATTTTTTTTTGGTTAACTCCTTTGCCGTATCTAAGGTGTAATGTAATTTTTTTGCGGTCCCTGAGTTTTAAAAAACTCCTCTATTAGGAACCATAAAGAAGTTTTTTCAAGGACCGTAAATAAATTTTTTAAAAATATTAAAAAGTGTAAATGAATTTTTTTAAAATTTAAGGACTGAAACACAGATTACACTAAAATTAACCTTTTTTAGCAACAGTGGGTGGCTTGGTGTTTTAATGGTGGCATTGGCTGGCTCTTCGTTCAAGGGCGGCATTGGCTAGTATTCCCGGGCTGATGGAGACTGTCGATGGCTCCATGTCAAATTGTCAATAAATCAAATTTAAATTTAACCGATTATCAATCAAGTATGATGAGCTCAACTCTTTTTTTAGTATCATTTTATGAGCTCAACTCATTTCATTCATTATATTTGCCTTGATGACAAATCAAACTATTTATTTTTTAATGATGAATACGATTTTAATGTCAATGAGTTATAAGTCTATATTAATAAAGTTCAACTCATTTGCACAACAAAATATGTTCACACTGATTGTTAATTAACATTTTTTGGATTATTAATAAATTTAATAAGGTATTGTCCTTTTTTATAAAAAAAAATTTACATTTTCCTTGAATTCCATTCGATCTATTTTGGATTTCCAATTGGCTTCATCAAGATGTCATTAATTGAATTGGGTTGAAAGATAAGTCCTTTGCAAAGAAAATGGCTACCAATTCGTTCAAACGGCATTTGTACCGCAAAGGTCAACCCTTTCGTGTCTCTCTGTCTCTCTACCGATCATTTCATTTTCTCCTCTTGCACGTTCTCTCCCTCTCTCTCTGTCTCTCTCTCTCCGCCTTGGTTTTCTGTTGCAACTGCTAATTTTAACTTCCTCAACTCCTAAGGCCCCACCATAGCAAACCAAGATTCTACATCATGCCTTCCCTTTTCTTTCCTTACATAATCATATTCCACTGTGTATAAAACCCCTCAACCAACACCTTCTTTTCCTCTCATTTCTGCCTCTTGATTAAAACTGATCATGATAATGGAAGGTTCTTTCAATTATTCATCCATGAACAAAGCCACTGTTGCTAATCACTCTCTTCATCAGGAAGAAGAAGAGAGTGGGTGGACGGCTTATTTTGAGGATTTCTCCAACGACAGTTGTAGTTTTGATACTTCTTCTATGGTTTCTGATGCAGCCTCTTTTCCTGCAATGAAACCATCAATACCTTACAATCATCATGACCATGTTGTTGCATGCTCTTCTTATTTGGGTCCTCCTGCCCCAAAGAAGTTAACTTTCAAGAAAACAAGAACCAAGGAAGTTTCTCATCTTGATGATTCTTTGGAGGACACTGCTAGCTCTCCTGTTAACAGTCCTAAGGTTTGATAAAGTTTTATTACATCAATTTTTCCAGTAATATCCTTTTGTTTAAGAGGTTCAATTCAACTATTCAAACCATTTTAATGTTTTTTTTCACTTGATTTCAGTATTACTAAATTAAAAATTTTAAAATATAAGCTTATTTTTAAAATATTTTTTTATTTAATATGGCTAATTAATTTCGATATGCTCATAGAATTTAACTACTTTTTTTTTTCCTGAAAATTCACTCTAACATTAATTTTTCTTCAATAGGTTAGTGATATGAAACCAACTGATCATATGAAGCATCAAAGGAAGACAAATGATCATTTCAATAGTTCTCTGGTAATTATTAACAATTGATTTTTTTAATGAACATTATTTTAGAGACAAAGTTTTGGTTTATCATACTGAATCTATGGCTTAATTTGTTGATGGGGTCTAATAATGATTCTGTAGAGCAAAGGAGGGAATAGCTTAGAGCAATATGGAAGGGTGAAGACAGATGAAAGATGCGAAATGATGAGTTTCAATGTTGGAGAAAATGACTGCACAGACTTGAAGAAAAGAGGGCTGTGTTTAGTTCCTTTGTCCATGTTAGTTAACTATCTTGGTTAGTTTATTAACACATATATATGTGATATAAATAGATACATATTCCATCTCCTCTGATCATCTCTTTTTGCAACATTAATATTTGCTGCAAAAAAAGAAACAAATCCTGTGTTAGTATAAGATGATGATGATGGTATTGGCAATACATCTAGTCTCTTTTTGTTTATGTCAACGGCATGTGAACAATTATATTCTTGTGCTGTGTATATATATAATCACAAGAAGAAAAATGAGAGACAATTGTTGGCAATGCATGTGAATATCATTTTCATGTGTTAGTAATTTGACAAATAAATGAGCCTGCAAATTAAGAAAACAAGAATGAACACACATTACTGTTTGCATGATATATACGATCAATGAAAGCTTGACTCTACGTGGATTGTAATAGTACGTAGTACCAATCCAGCTGGGCAACTAATTGCTTCCATCTCTCTCCTTTGGGTCATTCACACAGTTTTCTATAGTTTGTTTTAGTGAGCAAGGTGAAAAATTACTTCTTGTAGTTTTTCCTTCTAATTTGGTATTCGATTCTTAACGTTGGAAGTTATTTTTTAAAAAGCTTGTGTTGACTCCTATTTAATTCATTATTTAAGTAGGTTTCTTTTTTAACAAACTTAGTATTTATTTGAGTTACATGTTTAAATCCTATGAGTTCAGAATAGAAATATCTCTTTTTCATTTTATAAATATTTTTTTCTGTTCTTCCCCTAAAGTTCAAACTTAAACTGCTATTTATTTTTTAAGAAACACAAAAAGAAAGAAGGTCCAGCATAAATTTCCTAATGCACATCTGCATAATGTAAACTAAGCCTGCAAAATATTACAGTTATGTGGGCAACGAGTATTGTCGAAGTAATTAATAATTTAGTAGCATATATATGTGGGAAGGGCTCAACTTACTCTAAGAGTAAGTTTTTTCAATTTACACCAAATATTCACATTTATTGCTTTCGAATTTAATGGTGAGAATTAAATTTAAGAAAGTAAGTTACATCAATAATTAGATTTAAAAGAATGGATGGTGAGGGTTTGGTGTAAATGAAAAAAATTTACACCGAATGTAAGTGGATCCCTCCTTATATATATATATATAGACCCATGAAAAATAATAAAAAATATTTTTTATATAGTGACTAGAACTATGAATATTGTCTAGAAAAACCATTACAATTAACATTACAATTAGGATAGAGAAGAAAGGAAAGTGTCACTCATGGACTATCTTTTTAGCTAAGTTTCTAAATTCTATTACTAGACACACTTTTTGACAATGGACAAAGAAAATCAGAAAATCATTGGTCATGCCAACATTCACCTTAATAGTATGTGTTGAGGTGACCTAAGGTAAGCATTTTCATTTAGTGGTGGTGATGTGCCAAAGAAGTGGCTGTGAAAAATATGTGATGTAAACAAAGTTTGTACTCAAAATCGTTAACCTGCAGCTATCTAAAATATGTCTTTCAAACAAGTCTTTTCTTCACGTACAAATAATAATTAAACAACAACAACAATTATATAAATGAGTTCTCTATTTTATTTCTTTGTTTCTTTACCCTTAATTCCTCAGTTCTAAAGTAATTTCGATTTGTCAATTCATTGTTGGAACCCTAAGCATTTTTTTTATTCTCTACAATGGGCGTTTGGTTGGCCACTCATCATTCTCGCCTTCACCTACAGGATATTTAGCTTCTTGCTTATGCTCATCACTACCAATGAGCATTAAATTGACGGTGAGTCCTCCAATGGTATATTTTCATATATTTATTAAATTGTGTCGTTTTTAGTCAATTGCTATTAGGTGATAATTGAGTTTTCATTCAACTTCTGTTTAGGTATCCTGAAACATGCATGGAATCAATTGTGATCTGACCATTTCATCATAAGTCTGTACTGTGACAATAAAAATGGATGTCTCTTGAAGTTTTTTTTTTTTGGGTCGATCGAGCCGGATGGATGCTAGTTTGAGTTTGGCACAGTACTTTAGGACATAATTATTGTCAATTTAATCTTTATGGTTGGATTTTTAATTAGCTGTGGTTGTTAAAGAATTGTTTATGTTGGACCTAAAGAGTTTTTTTGGGATATCCATTTCACGTTTAGACCTAATACAAGAGCATATAAATGGATCTGACAATACATCTTTATCCAAAATTTTAACACAGTAGGTTATGAGTCAACACCACTTATAAATCCTTCATACACACTACACATTTTCGATGTAGGATTCTTAACTATTCACACTTATTTTCCTAACAATCTTCCCCTTAAGTGTGAATATCTTCTACATTGGGTTGAGACTTGCTCCCCCTTCAACCGAACCACTCTAATTATTGCGGAATTTCCTTGGATCTCCTCGAGTACTAATGTGGAATTTTAACCCAATAACATTTTTCATGACTTTATCTATCTACGAGTTGGTCCCACTCACATTAGACACTTCACAAGAGCTTTAGCAGTCAACAAAACTTTTTACCGTTCCGTTCTCATACTCACTATGGTGTCACCAAGAGGTTTTTTCATGACTCCACCCTTTTGTCTACGAACTTTTACGGCCGCTTACATAGTAGTTCGAGACTACACCAGTCAATATAGTTCTTTACCACATTGTTGCACTCATTCCAAATCACCACCGCACAATCCTCATCCTTGTCTGCGTCCTAGCCAAATCGTTGGCTCTAATACCACTTGTTGGACCTGGAAAGCCTTGGAGAGATTCGTCTCGCGTGTGAGCCTAATGAAAGAGCACATAAGTGAGTTTGACACCACATCTTTATTCAAAACCTTAAGACAATGATTTATAAATCTACACCACTTATAAGTCATTCACACATACTACATCGAAACTCGATGTGAGACTCTTAATTATTCACCCTTACTTTACCAACAGTTTAAATATTAATTCAACACAACCCTATTGAAGACCATACTATTAAACTTATTCAGAAAGGTCTGCAAAATAAAAGACCCCTCCATGTGCAGGAGCATTGAAAGCAGGTGTGACACAGAAAAGAGCACAAATAACGTTCAGCCACTCTACAAAAATTCTTCTTTTGGTTGACTCTTCTAAGCTTACACATCCCTCTCTATATCTTTTTTCTAATCCTTTATAATATTATAATTCTTCAAGGTTTTAAAAGAAGTGTATAATACTATTAATACTTACTACTTGTTTAATTATAAAATGTTGGTGATGCCGCCAGGCCGGTTTGATTGCGTAAACAGCAAAGAATATTCTTGAATAATTAGCATTGTTCGCCTTATAAAATTAATCTTCTCGGCTTAATTTATTAATCCTTCTTTATATGAATATTTACCTAAAATTTCGAACATGTTTCCTAAAGTGATGTTTCGCTGCATAATTTAGTTAGAGTATTGTTTATGCACGTCACTGCTTGATTTTAACTATCTACCGATTACATTTTTTGTTTTCTAACATTGGGGAATTCTTTTACAAGCACTAAAAAAAGATCCAAACTTCAATTTTTAAGGATTATGTGTGTTTTTAGTACAACTGGATTATAAGCTTACTAATTACTAAAATTTATAAATGTATCATACTAGAATTTTATTTTTTATAAGTTATTTTATTTACTCACATTAAAAATTGAATTCTTGATTTGGTGTTAAAGTCGACTCATGTAGCTCACTGGTAGAATTTTCATATTTATTATTTATTTTATTTTTTCATATTTTCATACACTATTATACATTTTACATGACTAACACATACAATTATCCTAGACTGAAAACACTACAACAATTTTTATGCACATACTCTGTTTATAAAATCTTTAGGTCAGCCTCATAAATTATTTGCGATATCAATGTATCATATACAAAAGGAAAAAAATAAACTGTTTTCGAAAATCAGGCCTCGTGTGACATATATGATCTAATTATCTAAATGTCACCATTTATATAGTTGGATTATGGCAATAATATAGATACCAAATTGATGGGATAACCATTATATATTGGGTTTAAAATCTATTGGAGATTAAGTTAGGTGATCAATCAAATAGTTAACAACCACTAATGATGTGATTTGAACTTTGGAGTGGTTAGATCAAAGGTTGCTATAGACATCAGACCCATTAGGTCTTTTTTCACTTCAATTACCCTCATCTTTTAATGAAGACGACAATTAGAAAAACAAAAGCCAATTGTATATCTCTGCCTGTGGAAATTCTCATATCCTAAATTTAAATAAATTGATTATAATCTACTTTGGTTATTTATGATCAAGATAAGTTATTGAAAATCATTGTTCACAAAGAACAAAAAAGTGTTCGTACGTAATTTTCTTTCTTTTTTTTTTGATTTACTATTACTCCATTTATTTTGGCCCTCCTAAAATATCTGATTAATTCATAAAGGAAGCAACCAATATATATGGTACAAATAGTATTCTTTAGTAGAATATAAGGACAATCTTTGGATGAATATTTGATCATTCCTTAGTTGAAGTATATATCTAATTAACCTACAACGGCATCTACATGATTAACTACCAAGTTTTTTTAAAAAAACTGCACCATAATTCACAAAAAAAAAAAACATATACGTTTAATGTACATGGTTCAATATACACCAAATTTCCGACTTCTAAGCTCAACAAATGTACATCTAAAAATATTTTCTGAACTGTTTTTTTTTTCATCCGTTAAGTTTAAGACAAATAATACCGTTTATATGGTTGTGTTAAGATTGAGTGCGTCATTATCGAGAAGAGCTTCACGGGATTAATAAAACAAATGAGTTGACTCTGGGCACTGCTTAGTGCGTAGTTGTGGACATCATACTCTACAAGCTTAATGACATGTCCCCTTAATTGCCTCCATTGACGTCTTCTTCTTGGACTGCCGTGGCCGTGGAGAATGGACGGCTCTTAAGTAAATTGCAAATATTAAAACAATCATCTCGTTTTTTTCTATATACATGATTTTGCATATGGTGTAACATGGCATTGGGCCCATTTAGTCCAACTCATTAAATAAATTTGGAAGCTCATAACGGATGCCATATTCTAAAAATATTTGTAGAAATTATATATATGCCCTTACTCTACTTCTATAAATAGGAGTTTCCACCACATTGTAAAGGTACATTCTCTACATTCATACTTTACACCTAAAATTTTGCCGAACTAAACACTAACTTGAGCGTCAGAGAGTCCCTCGAGGATCAACCGACCTCATTTTGATTTTGTTCTTGTAGGATTAAAGGTGATTCAAAGTGTTCGTGATCTATTATTCATCTACTCATATGTTTTGCTCGTGTTGCGGAATTGAGGCAACAACAACATAAATTAATCTTGGAATTAAGTTTATATACAAAAATATTGTTATTTAGCATTTTTCTATCTAATCATCTATCAGTTATTAGTTAATTTAGGACTTGGTGTTATTGAACAAGTAAAAGAAGAAAAAGAAGAGGTGGGTTAGTAGTTTGTTTTTGGTTTTTTAAATTTTTTGTTACATTAAAAAAATCAATGTAAAAGATAAAAAAAAAACATAAATTACAAGAAACTGGTAGAATCTGTGTAGATTAAATTGCTTGGTGAATAGTTAATTATTAAAGATTTAATAATTAAAAAACACGAACTTTGGTCTAATTAACAAATATGTCACGAACTTTCAATTTTGTTTTAGAAAAAGATGAACTTTGGGCATGTTAACAATTGTGTCATCCGTTACCTTTCGGTTAGTTTTTCCATCCATTTGGGTTTCATAACATAAAATAACACGAACTTTAGTCATTTTTGCATTTACTAAAAAATGTTAAAAAAAAAAGAAAAATATCGACATGGCACTAATGGCTTGCTGACGTGGCCATCAGTGCCAAATGGCAGTCGTCCACTTGAGAAAATCAGACACAGTTAGCAATATCAGATGACAGATCGTTCGAATGAATAGAACGACATGTCATTCACCGTGACTAAATAGATGACCTGTAGTTTATTAGCACAAGAAACGGTTGGTCGTCTAGTTGCGGAAAATAATGACACGTCGTTTCGGATGAAAAGTAGACGACCGGTAGTTCAAGTTTTGTTTTGTCCACTGCAGCTTAACACCGTAAACGACATAGTGTTTTTTGTAATGCACGGAACGACTTGTTATTAAGCCTTACAGGAATTGAAAGGGAAAATTTTGCCATAAATGCAAAAATAATTAAAGTTCGTGTTATTTTATGTTATTAAGCTCATCCATTTGCTAGCGTAACAGTCCGTATGACATCTGACATGGACATAAATAAGACTGATTTTTAAAAATTGCGTTTAAATTATTTTTTGTTTTCAGAAAAATTAAAAATGCATCGATACCTATGTCCACGTCAGATGTCACATAGACTGTCACACTAGCAAATAGATGGAAAAATTAATTGAAGATAACGGATGACACAATAGTTACAATACCTAAAGTTCATGTTTTGCTAGGACGAAATTGAAAATTCGTGACATATTTGTTAATTGGACAAAGTTCGTGTTTTTTTAATTATTTTAGCCATGATTAAATCACTCCAAGTATTGAGAGCAAAAACAAAAATAAAAATCTTAAACTATTGAAACTAAGGACTTTGAGAACTAAAAGGCTAAATGTTGGGATAACTCGCCAAGTCGCACATCAATAATGAGAGGAATTTTAACGAAGTGAATCCCACATTGATTAGGAATAATTTTGGAAAAACTATTTGTCCCACATTGCTTAGATGTGAGAAAGTCAAGAGGACTTTACCCTATAAATAGACATTGAGTTCAAGTTGTTTGGTATTACAAAATCCTAAGCTAGTTAACTAGAGGTGAAACTTGGGCTTGGGTTTGTGAGAGTGAGAGGGTTTTAACAATTTTGTCCGTTCAAAAATTTAATATTATTTTAGTGGAGTTTGTGGACATAGGTCTATTAAGGGATCAAACCACATTAAAATTTTTCTTGTGTTATCTTCTCTTTTTCTCCATTATTTATTTTCTTGTGTGAGTGTGTTTGTGTTTTTGGACCCCAACAAGTAGTGTCAGAGTGAGAGTTCGTTTCAGGGAAGAGAATAGAGAAAGAGTAGAAGCAGAGTTGCCAAGACGATGTTGACTATGACATTGAAGTATGAGGTTTCATTATTTGATGGAAATAACAATTTCACGCTGTGACAAAACACGATTCAAGACTATTTGGTGCAACAAGGTCTTAACATTGCATTAGAGTAGACATGGCCAAACTGAACCAGAACCGTGGAACCATACCGGTCAAAATCAGAACCTGCCCAAAACTGTGAACCGCACAGTAAAAACTAATAGTTCACGGGCTGGTTCCGGTTCAGGATTTCCCCAAACCATTGAACTGCCAGTTTGAACCGACGGCTTAACTGGAAGTTTAATGCTGTTAAACTAGTGATTTTAACTGGACCAGTGATTCAAGTTCAACCTTTTTAACCAGCAGTTAACCTCCTAAATCAGCGGTTTAACCCTCCTAAACCAATGATTTTAATTGGAACCAGCGATTCAACCTTCCTAAACCAGCTATTGTAACATTATTTTAAACAAATTTAAAAAAAAATCCATTTAAACTATCGAACTGAAACTGGAACCGTCGATAAACTGAACTGAAACCGAAACCAAACCGCCCAAAACATCCTTTGGGCTGTTTGGTTGCGGTTCATAGGTTCTTTGAGCCTGAATTGCCGATTCATGAACCGGAACTGGCAGTTCGTGAACTTCTATATTGAAGGATAAAAAGTCTAATGGTATAAAAGATGGAGACTGAAGTAACATTCAAAGGAAAAATGTCAACACTATCATGTTAACAATAGCTCCTCAAATTACAATGATTGTATTGAAGGAGACATCTCTTAAAGTTTTGTGGAATAAGTAGGAGAGCAACTATTTATCGAAGTCGTTGAGTAACCGATTGTGTCTGAACATGGAGCTGTATGTTCTAAGAATGGATGAAGGAGGTAATATTCATGACGACATTAATAATTTTAATCAGTTAGTTTGTCAGCTATTGAATTTGGGTGATAAAATTGAGGAGGAAAAGCAGTCATTGCTTCTATTAGCATCATTGGCTAAATATTTTCAAGCCATTAATGCAAACAATGTTAGTAGGAAAAAACACTTTGAAGTTGAATGACGTGATGACAATCTTGAATGAGAATGAGAGGGTAATGAGAGGAGATGGTAATGGTCCTCAATTACTCATAGATGCAGGGGATGGCAAAAAAGGAAAGAATCGCAGGAAAGGTGATTGTGGTGGAAGATCGAGATCTCAGCTGAGAGACAGGAGTACTGTTGAGTGCTTTTATTGTGGAGAAACCAGTCACATGCAATCTCGCTATTAATGTGGTTGAAGGTTATAGTGATGTGTTGTTGATTGTTGCTAATAATCTTGTTGAAGATCATTCTACTTGGGTGTTAGATTCTGCTGCTGACATACATATTTGTAGAAATCGAGCTTGATTTGACACTTTGCAGAAAGAAGAAAATTTTAGCTATATTCATAATGCGGGCAATTCAAAGTTGAAGATTAAAAGCATCGGAAGAGTTCGTTTAAAGCTCCATAATGGTGTTTTCAAAACACTTGTTGATGTGAAGTATGTCTAGTGCTAGAACCAATATAATTTATTTGGGTGAACTAATATCTCGTGGGTATAAATATATTGGCAATGAAGAGTTTTACAAAGTATTTGGAGGTGGTAGCTTGGCATTGCACGGAAGGATGAAAGGGAAAAATGTTTATTATTTGGATGGGTGTTCCCTTAACAAAGGAAGTAGCAGAACGAAGAAAACAAAGACTGTAAAGAGAGTTCAATTTACTGACACATTTGAGAATATGGAGATTTGGGTAGAAGAAGGGAGGATTTGTTAAGATAACTCCCCAATTAGGAGAGGGGTTTTTAAAGAAGTGAATCTCACATTGATTAGAAATAGTTTTAGAAAAACTATTTGTCCCACATTGCTTAGATGTAAGAAAGCCAATGAGACTTTCTCGTATAAATAGGCATTGAGTCCATTTTGTTTGGTATCACAAAATCTTAAGTTAGTTAACTAGAGGTGTAACTTAGGTTTAAGTTTGTGAGAGTGAGAGGGTTTTAATAATTTTGTCCGTTCAAAAATTATAATATTATTGTAGCAGAGTTTGTAGACGTAAGTCTATTGAGGGATCAAACCACATTAAAAAAATTTTGTGTTATCTTTTATTTTTCTCTATTATTTATTTTCTTGAGGAGATGTATTTATGTGTTTGGCCCCAACATTAATATATTATAAATGTAGTTGAATTTGTGTAGATTAAATTGTTCGGTGAATAGTTAATAAAAAATGGGTAAGTGCTTCTAATTATAAAATATCATCGACTACTATAATACTATAAATATTCTTGAGGAGTATTATTGATCTTTAGGTGTCACAGAAGAATTCTGTCACTTCTGCAAAATTAATTTATCACAACCCTTTTAACATATCAAGTACAGGCAATTGAAAAATATCAATATATAATATCCACATGATAAATACTGGATTGTCTTGTCGCTGGTCTCTTGAAGGACTCGTAATTAGTCATTTTCCTATGTGACATAGATGAACTCTTTAACTCTTCTAAAATGTCCCTAAAAAAAACTCTTCTCTAAAATCTATCCAAGGCCTTTGGCATTTTGAAGCGTTGGCCAATTTTAAAATTGGAGAACAACAAATTTTCATGCTAGTCTCTGCATTATATTGCCTTATCACGTCAGTAGTTCTAGTTATATCTTTTACAAAGGGCTACGTAGGAAAGTTTATCTTCATATTTTGCCGATGGGTCTTCAAGAAATTGTAAACCAGATCCATCAGATAAATTTTTAGGTTGGAAAAAATTCTAGCATAATTAATAGCCCCCATAGTGATGGTTTTATGGGCAACAACAAATTAAACCAGATTTTTCCCGTTACAATGGAAGTAACCTAATCACGAATCCGAAACATAACTCTCGTTAAGGAAATAGTCTAAAAGTCTCAATTAACAAAAGGAAAAATTCAAAGAAAAGTTTTACAATCAGCATGTGTATTAATTTCCAAATAGTAAATAAAATATTAAAGGTTCATACGATCTGGATGCCACTACCACACTAGAACAAGGCTTAATAACATTAATATCATGATATTTGCTTGTTTTTTACTTATGGTTCGATCTTTTGAAAATAACACTAATAGTACCATATTTGTATTTTTTGTATTAGTGATATGAGTTATATTTTCATAAAAAATCGATAATTGATGACATGACCGTCAGTTTTTAAGTGATAATTATCACGCCGTCAGTACCACTTTATCGTTTGTTTTTTAACAAAAATACTAACTCATGTCATGAATGCAAAAATCACAAAAGTAGTGTTATAGGATGTTATTTTAAAAAAATTGAATCATAAGTATAAAACCAAGTAAAAATCGTGCTATTTAATTTTATTAAGGAATAGAAGAACACAAACAATTAATTGGTTCATCATTTACACAAAAATAACTACGACGTAGGTTGCCAAACAAACGTTCAATATGGTGATCGTGGCGTTTTGTAAGAACTTATGAAGCCTTGATGAAATAGTGAAGCGTGATTTTGGGGCACCATTACAATACAGGTGTGCCTTTGGAGAGAAAAATTTAAAGACTCATTGAAACATAATTGATGAAATCATGGCCCACCAAAACCATAGTGTAATTAATTCATTAATTGATAACCATGTGCTTGATCGGTTTTTCGTATATCCATCTCTAATTCAATCCATTTACTCTCTTCTTTTGGAAATAAGTACTTTTGCATTGACTTTTACGAAAACAACATGTTCTTAATAGGGCTAATAATACCCGTGACGAACAAATGCCTTTGCAGTTAAACCAATTTGACTCGTCGAAAATTGATTCATAATACTAAAGAGTTTCACAATATTCTCAAAATTGGAATCTCAATTTCGTTCAAGTCTTTGATTGGAATTTGACTTAAATTTATAGAACAATAAAATCGGAAGAGAAATGAGACTTTTAGAAAAACTCGACATCGTCTAGGATAGACTTCAATTAGGGCTCGGCTGATTTCATAGAGGAGTTTAATTTTTTAAGCTTATTTAATTTTATAGAAATATAAAATTGTTGGGCCATCATTTCTATATTGATTAGGGAATGATGTTAACAGTCGCTTATAAATATTTTTATTTTTCAAGTTACCAGACATTTCTTCAAAAACAAAAGCATGCAAACATTAGCTCCAAATGAGCTATATATAAGGTCATCGTTATTATGAAGGTTGTTGGTGAGGGAAATTAAAGCAGAGCACTTGTAAAAAAAAGGGTAAGAAAATAAAAGTAAGCTAAGCATTGGAGTGGTAGTAGATGAGGTAACAAAAAAATGGTGCATCAAAGAGGTAGTGGGGAAAATAAATAGGTAAACTTATTAACGTAGCAGTAATTCTTTTAATGTTATTAAAAAAAGTAATAAATTCTTTTAATGCTCTTCTGCCAACGTTACAATAAAAATACCTCTTTTTTATAACTCCATCAGAAAATGAAACATTAAACAAATTTTTTATTTAGTTTCAAAGAAAAAAAATTATTTAAAAAATTAAATACTAATGAATCAAAATGCCACTTGACAAAAGTAGGGAAAAGTTTCCTAAGTTATATATATATATATATTGATTTTATTGTGATTCATAATGCTAAAGAGTTTCGCAATTTTCTCAAAATTGGAATCTCAATTTCGTTCAAGTCTTCGATTGGTATTGACTTAAATTTATAGAACAATAAAATCCAAAGTGAAATGAGACTTTTTGAAAAACTTGACCTCGTCTAAGATAGACTTCAATTAGGGCTGGGTCTGATTTCATAGTGGAGTTTAATTTTTAAGCTTGTTTAATTTTAAAGAAATATAAAATTTCTGTGCCATTATTTGTATATTGATTAGTTTTTATGGATGTGCATTGCACGTCATCGTTTTTTTTATAATCACATTTTTAATATTATAAAATATTTATTCATTTTTTAATATTTTTAAAGTTAAATTCTTTGAAAATTAGTATAAATTAAAAAAATTATTAATATAATAAAATTGAAAATTCCATAGACAAACAAAGATAATTTTATACAAAAATTAAGGATAATAATACATATAATTAATAAAAATTAATATCATAGATAAATAAAAACAAACTAAAAACTTTAAATATTAAGATTATAAGATAAATAGAATTAAATTTAAAAAATCACATAAAAATTAAAATTT
>CAODLS011131396.1:0-12043 GCA_948243855.1 Flueggea neowawraea
GAAGGAATGAGTATATTCAACATTTTAGAGATGAATTGTTGTATTTCTTGGGCAGGAGATACATAACCTTTATAGGTTAGAGGAGAGTTTAAATCAATCATCATTCTTGATTTTTATCTTATGTCTCTTGTTTGTGAACTGAAGAAGATGGTGGATTAGATTTAGAATAATCCAATTTTTTATTCATGATAGTATGGAGTTTTATTGTAATTAAAAAAAATATTAATGCTAAAACATTATATAGAGAGCTATTCTGAGTTTTCATTAATGGAATACTTTGGAACTCATAATATTTTTGAAAAGTAATGTACAATTTTAAATATTTTGGGTATTGTTCAAGTAATTCAATTAGCAGAATTAAATGGTTGACAAAAAAAATAGTAGTAATAACCTAATTAAAAGTAAAATAAATAGAGATAATTTGGTCTAATGTCCTCCAACTATCAATCTAAAAAAAGAAACAAGCCTATGTATTGGACAAACAAAAATAGAAAGGTGACCTATCTTTATGGGATAGAAAGAGTAGTGTATAACAAATAATTTAATAAGAATAAATATTTCTTTTAATATTACTTTTTACTTTTTTTTTAATTACAAAACTACAATGGATTACATTTATACATAAAAATGAGAATAGTAATTGAGAATATATAAACATGTTATTATTATTATTATTATTATTAAGTGAAAAAATTTATGGAATTAAACCAATAAACAGATATATTGAGTGAATCAATAAACTATGTGAGCTATTAGCCCCGTAGACGTAGTGGAGACCATAATAGGAACATGATCTAGTTAGATATCAGTCTTGGAAGCAAACCATAGTTTTGTTAAGATGAGAGTGCTCAACTATTTTGCAGTCTAAATGTCGCATGAAGATCTCTGTTGTTGGAAAAAGCGGTCCGCCCATGACGTGTGACCGAACCCGGTCGATCAAGGTGTGAACTGAGATCTTGGACCGAGACCAATTGGTCAGTCCAATTGAATTGGGCCATAAGCCTATAAGGCCCATGAGCATTGGGCTCATAAAGGCCCAAAAGCCCATGAAGGGCTTATTTATTTGTGTGGGTAGGAAGAAAAAGAAAAGGACGAGGAGAAAAAAGAAAAAAGAAAGAAGGAGAAGAGAAAAAGAAAAGAAAGAAAGAAAAGAAGAAAAAAAGGGAGGAGAGGAGATGGAGAGAAAAACGTTTCTTTCCTCCTCTCCCTCCAAAAACCTCCTTCTTCCTCTCTCCATGGAATTCACATCTCTCTCTCCATCTAGAAGAACATGTTCTATCTGAGTAGTCGATTTGCGTTGCATTTACACTGCGACAGAGACAAGCTCTCCCGTCAATAACAACCCAATCGTGGTTTGCTCGCGAGAATAACATCAAAACTTGGTCATACAAGTTAATGTCCGCTGTTGTGCTTCTGTTGGAATCGAGGTTAGTAAGTCGAACCCGCCTATTATATTGTTTATTAGTTAGATTGGTATCGGATTCCTTCATCTGTAATGCAAGATTCATGGTGGGATGGAGAAGACAGAAAAGTATGAGCTCTCCTCTTTCTCCATAGAGGCCGACAATCTCCTCTCTCATGTGTGAAAGAGGTGTGTTGTGTGTAACTAATGGGATTGAGGGACAAATTCTAAGAAGGGTTTATGCAGCACTGCTAATAATTGTACTCCATGGACCCTCCTACAACATACATAAGAAACTCATTTATCTACTTAGTCAATTGGTTCACCTAATTGAATTGGTTATGTTCACGATTTTCACCTTGTTTGAACTGGATTTGACTCAAACTATCATGTGCGAAGTCCGAACCACTCTTTTCAACATTAAGTATGAAGATTATACATATCATAGTACTTTTCAAATTAATACGTAGAAAATAAGGAAACAGTAATCAAAATAATTTTTTTTGTCAAAATCATTACCCAAAAAGAAAACATTTTTAAGTGAATCGATTCGATATTTCGACAAATATAAACAGCTAATCAACTTCAAATTGAGCAGAGCTCTTTCTTAGATTTTAAATAAAACAAACTAAACTAAAGTCTTACCTAACATTAGTACTCAAATATTCTTTACGTATTTTTAAAATCTTATTCTTGTTTAAAATACAATTTAGTACATGTTACATGCACCTTATAAACCAAAATACAACAAAGAAATAAAAATAAAGTAGCCGAATCTGCTAATAAAGTGCACTAATGGTTATAAGCTGATCTCGAGTGAATTTTACTTATTAAATTTTAAAATATACTTATTTAAAATAATGTATTCATGTAAGAAAAAGTAGCGAAATGATACTTCTTTGATTTTTTGACTAATAATGGCCTTTTTCTATTTTTTTTTTTTAAAAAGATTAGTGGAGTCACACGAGCTTTGTCTCCCTTCATTAGATTTTTTAATTTAAATCCTGAATAAAGAGAACTCTTTGAATTTATAGGAGAATTTTGTTGTGCGTAAAAATCTTACTCTATCAAAAGAGCATATCATCACCAGGTTCAACCTTCAGATGATCTTGAGTATGCTTCACCTCCTTATGCCTGGCATCAATTGTGGAAGATTATAGTGCCTCTGAAAGTTTTGAATTTGGGTTGGCGTGCTGGTACTGGTTGCCTTACCAACTAGGCAAATTTTTCGTTTAATAAGTGCCAACCAGGGAAAATTTGCTCATCATAAATATGGACGCCGATCCTATATGTTCATACTATTCTTGTGAAATTGAGAGCATACTTCATGTGACCCTTTTGCTGAAGCTTCTTGGCCTGGTGGCCTTGATTTGCTTGCAGTTTGTTGATTCGATTTATCATCCAGGATTCATGTATACTATATTGAATCTTGCTTCATCAGAACTTGTGGAAACAATATTTATGTTACTTATGGGATTATGGTGCTATCTAAACAACACAACTTTACACTAAACAACACGATTGCGTGGAAAAACACTTTTAGTAATCCTTCCTCAAAACAATTCTGATATTTGGTGTAAACCTCGACAAAGTTTTTGGATGTTTAATGTTGACCATGTTGTCTAGTCTGAAAACAAATCTGATGTGGGTTGGGTACTGAGAAATGAGTCTAGATTAGCATTAACTTGTGTTAAGAGTATCACAATGGTTCAACTCATTGAGGGGATATTGGGATTGATACATTAGCAAAGTGGACCTAACTTATTACACTCTTGTTTATACCATAATTTGAGCAAATTATGGAGGTGATAAAATCAAAGACAAAAAAAAAGGAAATAAATTGCAAATTGCAGCAGAGATGGAGGACTTGTTCTTCAAGAAAGAAAATGTTTGGGGAGCAAACTAAATTACCGCATGTTAAAAAAGGAAAGATCATCTAGGGGTGGCAAAGTCGTAAATACTGCATTGGGAAGCAAATTAAATCACTGCAAATTAATCCTTATTCCTTGAGGAACAAGAAGCAAATCGAGGAAGGCAAGTGGAAAATCAAATCACTCCATATCAAGACAAGAAAGGAAAGCAGATTTTGCCAAGGAAGAGGAATAGTGTGCATGAGAAATTGGTGGAAATTAAGATGAAATTCATTGGTCACCAAGAACAATCCAACAATATAAAAAGCATAAGAAGCCACGGGAAAGGGAGATACCTCTCCAATACAACACTAAAACCCCTCGTATAGGTTAATTTATCTTTTTTTTTGTTTTGTTCTCTATTACAATTTTCTTTTAACATATTGTATTTAACCCTTAAATTCAATAAAATTCTCCTTTTTCATTTAATCATTGTGTTTTTGCTAATGTTTCAAAGAGTTAAGAGACCCAAATCGACGAGTTCGTCCATTTGCTCGTTCTCAATCGTTTAAAAAGAAGTTAAGATCTCGAGCACAATTTTAATTCTCATTTCGATTTAGGAACACCTTTATTCCTTGGCACACTCACAATCTACAAATTCAAAATCACCAAAGAGTAACATTGTTTTCCCGAGTTCTAATCAAAAAATGGGGAACAATACTATTTTATCCTACTTTTACTCACAATGGTTTTAACTCTTCAAGATTTAATAGGTTGAACCCATAATATTTATCACACATAATTTTAAATAATTTATGATACAAATTCTATATAACTATTAAAATTAAATTATTAAACTTTATCAATAAATTAATGAGAAAATTTATTAGAAAAAAATTGTTAATAAAAATTATTAATAAATTAAATTATGAAAATTTATCTAAAAATTTTATTATTATTTTATTTTTTATTTTAATTAAAATTAAAAAAATGAAAGAAAACAAAATTGTAACCAACGACCACAAAGAAAAAAAATTGTAACAAAAATATATAACAATTAGCAACGGCTACAACCAATTGATGAAATAAGAAAAAAAAAATCTAAGAGGGACTTATTGGCTCGTAGAATGCAGACTCCACAGGCCTATGACATGCCTTATTCAACTCTCTCCCACAATGGTGAGAGTTGGGAAGAGAGTTAAAGGTGCGCCCCATCCATGATTCAATCCTCTACTGCAGCTACAGTTATTTCACTCTTTGATTAGGGCTAGATTTGAGCCGAGCTTTAGAGTATTCAAGCTCGGTTTGTCTAAAATCTTTCAAGCTCGAGCTTGAATTCGAGCTCTCTCTCGAGTTCAAAATCTTATTCAAGCTCTGCTCATCCAAAGGCTTGCGACTCACAAGCTTTTCAAACTCAGCTCAACAAAGACTCAAATAATTTTGTAGACGAGATTTGCTAGTTCAGCTTTGGAAACAACTCTAAAAAGAATATAATCAAATTTAGGTTAATTCAATAAAATTATGTTGAGCATGTAATTGAAAGAAGAACTATTAGAAGTTTCAATTTGTTTCACAAGTTTAATATAATATTAGATCATTTTATGCGAGCATACTTAAACTTTTATAGATACGATCAATTAGTGAAAGTTTGAACTTTTGTTGATGTGACCCAAATATTAAATACTATTCCAAATATAAATATATTTTTCATAATTTAGTTTAACACACACACACAAACATATATATATATATATATATATATATATATATATATACACACACGCACATGTGTATATATATATATAGACGAGCCTACAAACGAGCTTGTTCACGAGCCTACAAACGAGTTTGTTCTTGAGCTTTTGAGCCGAGCTTTTGGATGATCAAGCTCAGCTCGTTTATTAAAATAAGCCTAAAATTTTGTTCAAAATCAACTCATTTATTATCGAATCGTTCTATGAACGAGCTTTTATCAAGCCGCTTAGCTCATTTCCACCCCTATCTCTGACTCTGATGTGCAAGATCCATTGGATGTATTGGTATTTGCGAGGTCTTAGATTGGATAAAATTAGAACATGTATCTCAAGTGCTTTTTGAATTTGATTCTTTAATGACAGTTCAGGTAGACATGGCCAAATAACTCGAAACTAGCGAACCTGACAGGAATCGGACCGGTCAAACCCATTGAAAATCGGGCCCGGACTAGAACTGTAAACTGCACAGTAAAAATCGGTGGTTTAGGGGTACCAAAACCTGTGGAACAGTGGGTTCCAAAGGTCAAAACCGGCAGTTCCAACGGTCAGAACCTCCGGTTTTAACCGTTGGAGTGCACTGTGCAACGACTCTTTCCTTTCTTTTTTTTTTCTTTCAATTTTTTTCTTCTATAAATAGCTCAACATATTAAAAAATGTAATTAATATTTAGAAAATAATATCTTTATTAAAGTGGAAAAAATAATGTAAGAACGAGATAAAAATTAATTAAGAAAAAAGTGGGCCGAACCGGAACTAAAATCGGCGGTTTAACCGATCAAACCCGGAATCGAACCAAAACTGTCTCAAACCAGAGAGCCACTGTCCGGTTCATGTTCAAGCTTTTGTTGAACCGGAACCGCCGGTTCGTGAACTGTGGCCACCCCTAAGTTCAGGTTAGTAATTCGGACATTTATTAGCAAATATAAAGTGGATAGTTTGGTCGATGATTGTAAGACAACATGAAGAGATCTCATGGTGTATTTATTCATTATATTAAAACATTCATTAATCAAATCGTTCATTGTTTAGTAAGGGTTTTCGATTCTTTTTTAGGCCTAATTTAACGGGACAGTCCCTAATGACGTAGTTGTATCTATTTTGACTTTGGATATCATTGAGCAATGAAGTACAATGAAAAAAAGAAAGGAAGAACAAGTAAAAGGAATGCATTAAGACTGGTTTTATGATAAAAGAGTGGAAGAAAAGGGGTGGTATAGATGGTGATGGTAATGGCGGGTGGCTTAGACTGACAACCGGTGCAACCTCCCACATTTTAAGATTCTTTCACTCTTCTTCTCTTACAAGATAAGGTATACTCCACTCACCATATATTTTTGAATCTTTAATTCCTAATATAGCGTCCACTTATATAGTTAGTGCTTCTGTTTCTTTTTTTAGCTCTTTTGCTTTTCATTTTGACAATGCTACCAATAATATAATATCCCAATCGCCAGCAAACAACGAAGAGACATATCATCTTTTAATCCCTCGTTTCTTGTTAACGTAGTTCAAATCATATGTGTTCGATTAGTTTAATGGTATAGAAAATGAATTAGATATGTTGAGAATCGAATAAATCTAATATCTAATCTAATCTAATACGTAATATGTAAATGTAATTCTAACAAGATGATATACCAAATGTATTTTAATATAATACGTAAGATGTAAATGTAATACTTATTATGTGGCAACTCTCTTATATTTTAGTTGATTTTTCACAATTTTTTGTATTTTTCATTTGAATTATATATTTTTATCATAAATAATCACATTAATTTCATTAATTATAGTTATGGATTGATTAATTAATAACATGTGAAAAATTCACAGTAAATGATTGCACCAAATCTATTTAATATTGTCATTTAAAAGATAAAAAGACTCTTTTCAATTTCATTCTAATGATAAAATGTCTCTATATGTCCATTTTTTCTCGGATATGGCTATGGTGTTTTTGTAGTTATGTACTTTTAACGGTTAAGATTTATTTAAATTTAATCCAAAGGTTCAAATTGTGTTATTTGTTATTAATTTTTTAATGTGTTGGTATAATCTAAATTGTTAGATTAATTTTAAATAATTTAAACATATTTTTACCATTAAAAGTATGTAAAGTACACAACTGTAAAAACACTATAGTTAGTGCCTTCTTTTCTCCCTGTTTTCCACTTTCTGAATATGTAAGTGTGAGTAACTGTTAATAGTTGACGGAGGTGTATTCATATTAACAATGTTCAATTATTTAATTTCTAACTAGTTGTCGGAATTGGATATGGTAATTAATATATTAAATTTTGATAATGCAAGTATTTAAAGAAAATTGAGTTTTTTTATTAAACCGTAAATGAAAATTTGAATGCTAATTAAGACTCTTACATCATGCTTCACATGGCCTCTCATAAATAAAATTTGCAAAAATATAAAATGTGAAATAATGCCCGAGCATACGCGGGCTCATAAGCTAGTTTTTAATTAATTTTAATATTTAGTAAAACTCTTTATTGTGCAATGGACATAAAACGTACACGAATTCGAAGCCGTGTAATGAAGGCTACTAATACAAATTACACCAAGACTATAAAAACTACACACAAAAAAATTGAAATTTAAGAAAACAACATGAATTTAAAGCCGTGTAATAGACCGTAAAAATAAATTGCGTAATAAAAAAGTAGAGAGTACACATTTTTTTAAGGATAAATTGTCTTTCGATATTTATTTATAATAGACTAAGAGATAAATTACATATTGATAAATTTACTAGATTATATAATAAAAAATGAGAAGAGTGAATTTTAATAATCATGTCTTTTATGTTTCATGCTCAAATTAATGAAGAAAAAAGGAAATGACTAACCCATTATAAAGCTTATGAACTTTTTCAATTTTTCTTATTAAGCCCCCAAATTTTTGTTTCTTCCATTTGAGCCCCTACCAAAACCATAGTAATTAAATCCAAACAAAACACCTACCTTTAAATTGAACGACATCGCATCCTTTACATTTGTAATAAAAACCTAAAGAAACCATAATACCATTGGCAAGATGAAACCACCACACTTCCTCATCCTTTGCCCAAAATCGAGCACCTTAGAGATCGAACAAACCTAAAAAATCTAACACCATAGAGTTCAAACAATCTCAAAAAAAATCAAACACATTAGAGATTGAACAAATTTTTCCTTCAAATCAAAGGCCTACAATAATGAAAATCTAGAAAACATAATCAAAGACCTACTCTTAAATGACCCATTTCCTTGAAAATAAAAAACATAGTACGTGCAAATTAAACTGGCTCCTGTCAATAACATTTTCTCTCCCCTCCTAAATATGCTTATCCATAAACCCACAACGTGAAAACATGTAAATGAAACTAGATGCCATTCTGACATCTCTTTTTCTCATCTATCTCTAAGAAACATGCGAAGACAGAAAGGAGTGAGGCGGTCGAATTGGTGGTTGTATTGTAATTGTGAATTTATGAACAGGTGCTTGTAAAACTGTAACGATTTGCTTATGTGAACACAAATAATACTAAGTGTCGTTTTCACAAATGCAACCACTCTTTGTTAAAGGTGTGTTTATACTACGCGCCTATTGGTGTTTCAAAATGGGTTTAATTGTGGTGATTTTAGAAGTTCAAGCGTGAAATAGGAAGAAATCAAAGTTTATGGGCAAAACAAGAAAATGAAAGAGTTGAGGGACTTCATACGGGTTTGGCCAAAACAAAGGATCTTGAGAGGGCAAAACATAGAAATGAGTTAATTATGTTGAGTGTCTTAATTAAAATTTAGATTTTAACAGAAATTATTTACAGTTTGCTAATCATTCAAATGATATTTATTTAAATTCAAATTTTATCTATACCATTTTTTAATTCTAATTCTTACAAATGCCAGATTTATCCAAATAAAAGGTCAAGTTCTCGTCTTATTTCTCACATTTTTTCTCTCTTCATTTTCTCTCTCCTCCTATCTTCTCTCTCTCTTTATCTCGTTTCTCTCCTCTCATGCTCTCTGCTCTCACACACTCAAAAGAAACCCTAGCTGCCACTTCTCCCCTCCCTCCTCACCTGTCCATCCTCGCTGCCTCTCATCATCTCCACTATTCCTCCACCGTCTCTTCCTCCCTTGGTTTCTCTCTGTCTTTCAACGGTCTCCTGTCTTCTAGATTCGTCGATCTCTCAACGCCGACAAGGTCGTTGTCGATCGATGTCCGCGGCTTGTTTTAGTGGAGGAAGAAGAAGTCAGATCTGTGGCGGCTAGGGCGGCGACAGTTAGGGCTTTCTTTTCCAACACGCCGATCACCACTGGAACGCACTGTAACGTCTGCTCTACTCCTCCTTTCCAACACGCCGGAATCTCCATCTCCTTCGCCTAGGTAACTCACTCCTTTTTTAACACTTTTTTTACTACTACCGTTGCAATGTTTTTTTGAAATGAAATCATGTTGCAGTATTTTGAAATGTAGTTTTGTTGCTTTTTCTTAAGTTTTCGGTTTCCAAGAAACAATGCTGCTTCTTATAGAGAGTCGAAGGTAACCTCGTAAAAGGAGTTGATTAGGGTTGTGTTGGTGTCGTTTAAGTCGCGTTGCTTCCATTGACGGAGGGAATATGTGGCGACGATAGTTGTTGAGTTTGGCTTTTGAGAGAATTTGTTTTGTATAAAAAATTTTGTACGTTCTGAAATTGTTGTTTAAAATTAAAAGTGGATATATGTAATCTGTTTTTTCTATGTTGTTTGCAATTGAAGAAATTTTTGTTTTGTTCGGTGGCTACGGCGGCGGCGGTGGTTAGGGTGTCAAATTGTAAATGCTTGTTTTTGTAATGTTGAGGGTGACATAGACCGAATCTATAATTGATGTTATTTTGGTTTCTGGTGTTAGTGGGTAGGAATCTAAAATTGATGTTATGTATATTTTCGAAGAGCTCTTGAAAACCTATTGAAGACTCTTAAAGACTTCTGAAGACTCTTTGAAGATCTCTGAAGATACTTTTGAAGACATTCGAATACCTCATTTGAATACTTTTTGAGGACCATCGAAGATCTTTTGAAGACATTTGAAGACTATTATAAATTTTTGAAAATTTTTATATATTTATGTATATCAAATTAATTATCATTAAATTAAATTTTGTAAATATTGTGTAAATCAAAATATCATTTAATCAAATTTCTTATAAAAAACTTGTGAACATGTTTTTATAGATTTTTAAAAAAGATTTTAAATTAAATTAAATTTATTATAAAAAAATTGAAAACTCTTTTTTAAAGATCTCCTAAGAACTCTGAAAAATTATATATATTTTTTTACTAAAATTTATTTTTTTACGAAAAAATTTCTCATAAATATGATATTTTCAAATTAATTTTATTTTTATGATATTTTACAAAATTAAAATTTTAAATGACATTTGTTAAAATTAATATTTTATTTTGTTATATAAGTGTGATTTTTCCCATGGAAATTGGAATCCAAAGAATGGAAAAGGAGGTAAATTATAGCTAAACTACTTTTAATCCAATTAACCAATAAAATAATTGTTCTGTTATGGTACATCTCTCTACACCATTCTCTCTCTACACATCAATAGAAAAGAAACAAAAAACCAAAACACACAAACCCAAGAAGAAGAACCTAAGAAGAAGGTTCTCCTTCTCTTCCTCTCGCCCTTCTCGATTTTCTCAAATCTTGTCGACTTGGTGGTGCGGGTTTTGGTGTTGGTGGTGGCTTCTCTAAGTTCCCACTCGTGACTCGTCAACCCAACCTCTACACCCTAAGGAGAAAAGAAAAGAAAAGGCAAATTTCAATTTTGGATGTATAAAGTTCCCATCTTTTTGTTTTTCTTTTGAAATTGTGCTTTATTTATCAATAAAAAAATGAAAATGCTGTGCCAAATGGTCCCGCTGAAGCGGAAGAAGAAGACCGGAGCTGTCCCTGTTTATCTAAATGTCTATGACTTGACTCCCATTAATGGTTATGCTTACTGGTTCGGCCTTGGGATCTATCATTCTGGAGTTCAAGGTGAGTTATTTGGAAAAAGAATTAAGTTATGTATTCCCTTTTCTGGTTGTATGGTGCAATTTTAGCTCAGATCTTTGATTTATGGAAAATCCGTTTCTGAGTTTGAATTGTGAGGATCTGGAATGAGGATTTCTGCGTAAAGTTTGGTTCTTTTTGAAGGTTATGGTGAATATTTGTTATGTATGAAAAATAAAGCATTTTATATTTGATTAGATCATTGGAAGTCAAAAGAGTTCTAAAAAAATGGAGGCTTGATTTGGCTGCTGAGGTTTAGCTGGGAAAGAATTAGAAAGCAACAGAAATTAGGTCACTTGGCGTCAAGTTTTTCTAACTGCTTGGGACCCATCAAGGGAAAATTGTTGTTTCCCTTGACTGAGCTCGACATTTTTTTATTACTTTCTTTGTGTAGTTCTCTTGGAATTTATTGTTTGTTGCTGAAATGAGTCAATTTTGGATTTTTATTTTCTTATTGAGTAAAATGTGTGGTTATTTGTGATTATATGCTGATGCAGTTCATGGAGTTGAATATGGTTTTGGAGCTCATGACCATCCAAGTACGGGAATTTTTGAGGTGGAACCGAGGCAATGCCCTGGTTTTACATTCAGAAAATCTATATTGATTGGAAGAACTGATCTAGGTCCTAGAGATGTTCGTGCTTTCATGGAGAAATTGGCAAAGGATTATTCCGGGAACACTTACCATCTCATTACCAAGAATTGCAATCATTTCTGCAATGATGTGTGTATCAAATTGACTGGCAAGCCAATCCCTCGCTGGATTAATCGTCTTGCTCGTTTAGGTAAGACAACCCACAATTGCTTCATAATTGCTTCATCAGTTGCACATTATTTTCTACTTTAATTCATCTAGTGTTTGCAAAGTTGCTAGTCAACATGAAGTTGTTGAAGAATTAGGCACATGGAAGGATATGAGGTTAGGGAAAACTCTTGATTGAAGGAAATTTCTGTTGCCTAAGATTGGATTAACCTTACCTAATCTCACCTGCCTC
>CAODLS011131433.1:0-11763 GCA_948243855.1 Flueggea neowawraea
CTTGGTGTAATGTTTTGTTGGATTGAGCCGAAATCAATCTTCAATAGTGTAAAGCCTAAGTAAGACTTAGGTAGTGGACGTAGGCATGGTTGGTCGAACCACTATAAATTGCGGTGTTGTTTTCTCTCTTCACTCCAACTCACTTCCGATCTACAAACTCAACCAAGGCATTCCCAGGAAAATTCTCCAACAGTCTTTGGGAAGACCTAAGGGTTCTCACTTCCACCATTACGGGTCATTGGATTCTGCAAGGTGATTTTAATGTTATTCTCAATGATTTTGAGCGAGTTGGTGGTAATTCTGTAGATGCTAACTCTTGTGCGGAGTTTCTTGATTGTATTAATTCATGTGAATTGAGTGAATTGAAGAAACTTGGTTGCAATTTTACATGGACTAATAATCAGTCAGGGGAGGAGCGTATTTGGAAAAAACTTGATTGATGTTTGGTTAACACTTATTGGTTGGATACTGTTGGAGATTCGGATTACTAGGCCTTAGCACCTGGCATTTCAGATCACTCTCCCCAGGTGGTTACTCTTCGTTATTCTTCCAATAAGGGTATCAAACTCTTCAGGTTTTTTGATATGTGGATGTCCCATCCTTGTTTCTTGGGGATTGTTCTAAACATCTGGCAACAGTATTTTACTGGCAGTAAGATGTTTTCGGTATGGAGGCGGCTCATGTCACTTAAGCGTGCTCTCAAAGCTCTTAATCTCTCTTAATTCTCTGATATTTCTAACAGGGTTAATGACAGTAGGCTCTTGTTAGAGTAGACTCAACTGACCCTTCAACTATTGCCACTTGATCAGGATCTTTTGGATGAGAAGAGAGCTATCTCCAATGAATTCAAAAGGCTTCTTTACTCTGAAGAACAATTCTATAAGCAAAAATCATGGGAAAGGTGGATCAGATTGGGGGATGCTAATACTAAATATTTTCACAATTTGGTTAAAGCTTGGAGAGCTCATAATAAAATTACTTCTTTGACCCTCTCTGATAGAGCTCAGATAACCGAACGTGCTGAGATTGCTAAGGCTATGATTGATTACTATCAGAGCCTCCTTGGTAATCCTATTTCTGGGAGAGTTCATGCTGAGAGAGAGGTTCTCCAATCGGGTACTTTGCTCACCAATGATGAAGCATCCCAGTTATGCTCTGAGGTGTCTGAGGCAAAAATTAAAGCTGCTCTGTGGAGTATTGATGCTAGTAAGGCACCAGGTATTGATGGGTACCCTAGTTCTTTCTTTAAAGCCTGTTGGTTTGTTCTCGGTAATGATGTCGTGCAAGCTGTGAAAGATTTTTTTCTTACTGGGAAACTTTTGAAGCAAGTAAACTCTACCACTTTGACTATCATTCCCAAAATTGCTATCTCTAATTCCCTTAATGATTATAGACCTATCTCTTGCTATACTGTCTTGTACAAAATCATTTCTAAGGTCTTAACATCTAGGCTTAGCAAAATTCTACCACGAATCATTCATAAAAATCAGTCTACTTTGTTCGTGGAGTGTTCACTTGTGTCATGGTATTGGCAGTAGGAGTCCTTATTCCTCCCTAGAGGTCTGTCAGTTCCTAAGGGAAAGAAGATGAGTCTAGACCCTTCTATTGCCGCTAAGATCGTTGACCTCGATTCGTTCAACGGCTTGTACTTCTCAAAACGAGGGCTAATGAGTGTTCTAGAATCTCCCGACTTCTCCTTCTTCTTGTTTGACTCCTCTTGAGCTTATCTGTCCTTCCTCTTTTTCTTATTGTAGTCCTTGGTTCCCACGATAATCATGACCTCAGATTGCAGTATATACTTGTTAGCGTGAATGAAGAGAATGGCTAGGGTCTTGGGTTGGTCTATAGACAACGACCCTTATAGCTGCACTGATCGTGTCTCTTGTAGCATTGTGGCTACTGCTACGCTCGATTGCAAATCATGAACCTCAAGAGCTGTGTTTCTGAATCTATCTGCGTACTCTCGAAAAGTATCTTTCTCATTCTGCCTAATGCTCAGCAAGTGTATAACATCTTTCTTCCTCTTACTGTTAATGATGAAGGTGTTGATGAATTCCTTCCTGAGCTGCTCAAAGCAGGAGAGTGACGCCTCCTTCAACCTATCGAATCAGGAACGTGCATGGTCCTTCATTGTTATTGGGAACGTGCAGCACATGATGACGTCCTTTCATCTATGAAGCATCATAATGGCCTCATAGTTTTGGATGTGTTCGTGTGGGTCCTCTTTTCCGGAAAAAAGTTGGCAGTTGTGGCATCTTGAACTTTAGAGAAAGTGGTCTTCCCATGACCTCCTTGGTGAATGGGACTTTAGCCCATTGTTGTTGTTCCTCCTTAGGAATCAACTCACTTTGCTCTAGAACTTCCTCAATCATCCTCTTCATGTTCGCCATCTCTCAAACATTCATCATGGATCGGTGCTCTACCTCAGCCTTCTTCGGAGGAATTCTCGGCTCTCCTTTGCAAGTACTCTCCTCCAATTCGGGGTAGTTCTTCTTCCTAATCTTAGCATGAACTTCAGGCACCGGGGCATTGTGATGCTCTAGTCGAGGTGAAGGATTTTGGTGCTCAGGAAGATGATGGAGTTAACGATGGCTTTCTGGCGGAACATCATGTTTGCCTACTGCTTCTCCACTTTGAGCATAGACGCGCAAGGTGGGTGGAAGGACTACTTGAGGAAGAAACCGCCAGAACAAAGCTGCCATCTCACCTACAGCTCTATAGTTCTCATCGTTTTGCTTTCTCAATGTCTCGTAGTCGGCAAGTGGAATAGTGGGTATGACGGTTTCCGATGCTCCCGCTTCAGCACCAACTCTCTTTGCATCCTCCTCAGGATGTTCGGTTTGGTTCGAAGACGCTAGCACCATGGCGAATAAGGAGGTGTTGTCGGTGGACTTTTTCTTTAAAGCATTGACGAACAAGGCTTTTCGTTCAGTGTCCTCACAGACGACGCCAATTGTTGTTGTCTCGAAACTCAAACAACAATAATGAAGAAACAAGAAAAAATCAAACACTTGGAGAATTGTCAAAGTCACCTGGAGACCTGAAAACACAGAACACGATGAGGTCGGAATGCTCCCCGGGGAAGTCTCTGATGCTCAAGTCAGTAAAGATTTTGACAGAGTGTAAGTATGTGTGGAGAGTAGAGCATATCTCAGTAGGTCGTCTATGACAACTATTTATACAGTGGATGATGATGAGAGAATATTAACGTCTTTGTAACGGTCTTCAATAATAGTGATTGTAACATTTCCGTTACATCTGATAACTAAATATATTAATTGGATTTTAACCATGTCTCATCAGATCTTATAGATCAATTTATGTTACGAAATGTTGATCAAGTTTCCAAATTCAATGCTAAGAAATATATTAGGCTATAAATTATAGATGTCACATTTTAATGTGAAATACATGCTTGTAGTCAATTTTGTTGATGTAGCCATAAAATGGAGGGCGCACTACACTAATGATGATTAAGGCAAAAGGGTTTGTATATTTTGGTCGTAGCGGCTAGTACCGAACTTTCTTCACTCTTGACTTAGGGACATTGATCAAAGAAAGATTCCCAGCTAGCTAACTCAGACCAGGAAGCTGATAAGAGAAGAACACATGTCTGCGAAAATACACAGCTTGTAACATGCCTGCATGAGACGTAGTAAACAAGCACCAAAAAGGGACAGGCCATGTATCAACATCATGCCCTAAACTAACGCACTTATATACATGGACAGCTACTCCTAACTATTCCATGCGGATATATATGGATACTCAAAAGTTTTTTGTCTAAAAATTAAATTACTGATTAATTTAATTTAAGTAGATTATTTTGGTGGACAATTTTGTACCTACGTTTAAAGCTATCAGAATAATATGGCACAATGGTCAGGTTACAAATATATATATATCGATGGTATTGTTTAGTTTTGCTATATTAGTTGAAAAATTGTGTCTTTAGCATATTGGTTACATTTTGTTTATGATCCACTGCATGCCGATATTTATGGAAAAAATTAATGATTATAAATAAAGAAAAAAGAGTAATTGTTTTTTTTTCTTATTGGGTATGATTTAAAGATCATACTAGTTATAAAGTATGAAAGTGGGTAAAACTTTTTTGGATTAATATATAATACATCTTTGATTACACTTGTTTGGACTAATACTACTTACTTAAGTTTTCTAATTACTAGTAACTATCATTTAGCAAAATCTTTTATACTTTGCTTCGAAAACTAAAAATTTTTACGCAAATGATTACGTGATTAAAACATTTCGACAAAAAAGCAACTCCACGTGTGCCTAATAATTTAGGGTAAGTTACCATTAAAGAAACAAGTATACTCGATGTTAATTATGTCTGTGCCTAAATAAGCTTGAAGATAAGTATTAAAAACTATCGGTGCTTGGTTAATTTACCAACAAATTTAACTCTACAATTATATGCACATCAACTTTTTAAAGTACTGCTATAATAAGTTGATTATGACAAAAGGTGGTTAATTAATTACAGGTTGATCAAATCACTACTTAAAGCTTAAGTTATAAAGAGGCAAATTCGTGTTCATGAAAACTTTGGTCCACATGCCATAATCGACAAAAAGAGACAATAAAACGTGGCAAAACTCTAGATATCTCTCTGTTGCATTTAAAGCTTGATTTATATCAGCAAAACCATTCATCATCAACCTTACTACTACTCTCTTAGCTCTGATTCATTCCTCCAGTACAAGCTAACACTCCATTCATGGCTAATTTAAGCATCATATTTGGCATTCTTGGTTAGTTTTTCTACACTCAATCTAACCTTTACAATATAATTTTCGTTTAATTTTGTTCACATACTTATGTATTTATTATATTTATAAAGAATAAACAACCACTTTTAAAATTAAAGTACTAATAGTTTTATTCTCATTATCAAGCGTTTTTTTCCTAAGACTCGTAATTAGCTACATATTTAATTAGTTGCTTTGTTTAGTAAAAACTAATCTGTTTCTGTCATGTTTTAGGCAGGAAATATCATTTCTATTCTGGTTTTTGCTTCACCGATGTAAGTTATACACAAAACTATGAATATCTTCTCTTTCTCCATTTTTCTTTATGCGAGCAAATAATTTGGTTGACTCATTTTTTGAATTCTTTTTATGTAATGGAATTGGATTGTAGTGTTATTTCTTTGCTTTTTACTCATTTTGACCTTTTATAGGTGTGACATCCGTCAGTTCAGGTCTTCATGCAAGACTAGTTTTGACTAACACATCAATTTTATCTTTTGAACTTCAATTACATGCAAATTTTTTGACAATAATTCATGAAATAGACCGCCACTTAAAATGCTAATCATTTTATTATGCAAAAGCAACCACTAACAAAATCAATGGTTATGTAGAGTTTATGCAACCGAATAGGTAGTTGAATGGGAATAGATACTTTTGAGAATTATATGATTCGATATAGTGTAAAATTTCTTGATCAATTCTCAAATCTCTTGAGTGAGAAATAAAAGAATTTATTATGTATGTTTAATTTATAAAATTCATATCGTGGCTACTTATTAATTATTAAATGGCTAAGAAAGACATGTTGCTAATTATGAAAAATGGGTTTTTTTTTCTATATTTAGAAAGACGTTTTGGAGGATAGTGAAGAAGAAATCAACAGAGAGCTACAAAGGGATTCCATACATAACAACACTACTGAGCACAAGTTTGTGGACATTCTATGGAGTTCTGAAGCCAGGTGGTTTACTTGTGGCCACTGTGAATGGTGCTGGTGCCACCTTTCAATTCATCTACGTCACTCTTTTTCTCATATATACTCCAACGAATAAAAAGGTCTCATATATTTATCTTGTTATTAATTTCTCTTATTTATGTGCCTATATGATTGCTCAATATATATGATTAAGAATGTAATTACTTCTTTCCTTAATATATATGATCATGCCCTCATTATCATTTACAATTTAGTATTAATTTTTGTGAGTGGTAGTGGTAGAGGTCTTTTTCTCATATATGCTCCAATGAACAAAAAGGTTTGATATACTTGTCTTCTTATTTAATTTCTCTGATATATGTGCTTTTGTAGTTGGTAATTGTATATGATTTAGAAAGTAATTAAGCCTTTCCGTAATATGAGCATGCCCTCATTCTTCAAATATATATATATATATATATATATGAGCCTGCCCTCATTTACAATTTATTTTGTGTGTGTTATAAAGTATTCCATCTTCTTTTATGTTATTGAGATTTAAAAAAACGAAAGTTCTTTGTCTAAAAAATTTCTATTTTTTTACATGGCATTTTTTTTTACCTTTATCACAATGTTTTTTTTTAATGGAAACCTTTATCACAATGTTTGAAAGTTAATAAATAAATAAATAAACCAATTTACAATTATTTACAAATCTATCGCAACCAACCTGTCAATTAATGTTGATGGCGTTTAACTCAGGTGAAGACAGCAAAATTGGTGGCCATATTTGATGTGGGTTTTTTTGGAGCAGTGGTAGCGATAACTCTTCTTGCAATGCATGGAAATATGAGGTTTAAATTTGTTGGAATTTTATGTGCTGTGCTGAATATAGGAATGTATGCAGCTCCTTTGGCAGTAATGGTAAGCTTTTCATTACTGCAAATTAGTAGTACTTAATTATCTTCAATTTAAAGGTTCTTGTTTTGTCAAATAATTAATGATATTTTTCTCCAATTATTTCATAATGAAAAAAAAAAACAGAGAACGGTGATAAAGACAAAAAGTGTGGAGTACATGCCCTTTTTGCTCTCTTTTTTCCTCTTCCTCAATGGAGGTATTTGGTCTGCTTATGCTGTTCTTGTTAAGGACCTCTACATTGGAGTAAGTAATTTTATTTTAGGTCTTTTAATACTTTATGCACCACATGTACTTCTTTTTCGCATTTTTATCAACATTTATATTTCCCTTAAATAAATATGAATGGTTATTTTTTTTTTCAAGCATCTTGTATTTGTTGCGTATTTAGGCCATTAATTGTTGCTCCGTTACCACAAACCCTAAGAATGGGATGGGCGGGGTTGATTTCCCTTGATATCTAGGCAAACATACCCTCGGTCCAAAGACTTTGGGTGCAACTTGCATTTAAATTTATCACCGTTAGTTTTTTTCAATTAAATGCTGGCATAGTGATAATGAGACAACGATATAATAACAAATTTCTCATCATCAATTCTTAATTTGTTTTGATTTGTTTCAGATCCCAAATGCAATAGGGTTTGTGTTGGGGGCAATTCAGTTGGCAGTGTATGCAATGTACAAAAACAAGTCAGAGACAACAACCAAACCAATGGAAGGAAAAGAACCAGAAAAAGAAGGCTCAGCTCATAAAGATGGCATAGAAATGAATGCTGCAAGTGATGAAAAGGATAGTCATGGTGATGAAGAAGAGGGCAATGTGAAGAACAGAAACCTCACAAAGGGAACAAGTTTGCCACTGCCAAAGAGAAGTGTTAGTAGGCAATACAGCTTCCATGAGCTAGTCAAGACTCTGTCCTTGACTGAATTGAACTCTAGTTGGGCAAATATTGATTAAGCCTGATTGTTCTGATATTAGGAAAACTAATTATTTCGCTTGATTTTAGTATTTGCTTAATTAAATGGGTTTGATTTTGCACTAAGAATGGGTCTATATAGTATACATTACAATTTCTTGGTACCTACTATATTTTTTTGTTTTCTTTTTTATAAATTATGATGTGAGAATGCTACTTTGCAAATGAGTGAATTGACATGAATGCATATTTATTTTGTACATAATTGCTTATTAGCCATTACTTATTCAGTTAGATTGTGTTTAACATATTATCATAACAATATTCTAACGAGTTACTTCAATATTCTACTCAATTTTTTGTAAAAATTGTTAGTCAAGAGTAGTCATAGAATCGACTTCAACTTTGTTGTGTTGAAATTCAACTCGTTTAATAATTAAAATTTTGTTTGAATTCGCATTGTGTACTAAGAGAATCAAACCAAAAGAAATACAAGTGAGATCTTATTTAATTTAATAACTAATCGCTAATAAGTAGCTCCGCTCATTTACACTTAGTGAAGCAACTAACAGGTCATCTGAGCATACGATCTTACAAACGATCAGTCGTGCATCCCAAAAGACTGAGCTAATCCATTTTTGACAATCCAATCAACGCACCTATTATCATTCCTCAGAATATTGAATTGAGGCACCAGTCAAAACCTTAAGTTGCCGAATTCTATGGACCAAAGCCTGATGATGACCGTGCTAAGGCATGAGGGAGTTACAAATGTTAACTGCTAAAGTGGAATCAGACTCGATAATAACCTCAGTCCAATTGTTATGCATAATTAAATCTAGAGCACAACGACCACTAACTCCATAATTTGCGGGGACAAAAAACCTAGTTTAATATCACGACAGAGACAAGCAAATCCCTCAGCATTCCTAACAATAAGACCCACATCAGAGATATGATTGTGAAAAGAAACTGCAACATCAACATTGACAAATTTCTACCAAATTTCCTCACAACCATATTTGAAGGGGTAGCCCTAATATTGAATCGATTGACAATACGAGTAGCCTGAAGAAAGTTAAACGCAATTTGAATACATCTCCTTACCATCATCCGCTGTCTGGTACCTCCGGCAACAACTTCTTTGTTATGGGCTTGCCACAATTGCCAAATCACAATACCAAAAAGCATAGACCATGAAAGATTATTATCCAAAATTAATTTACTCCGCAAATTAAAAATTAGCCAATCACTCAAAGTCATGGTAAAGAAAGTATGACGTACCTGGGAAGGGAGGACAGACCCGCCAATGATCCTTAGCAATCGGGCAATTACGTAACGCATGGAGAATAGTCTCAATGCTCAAATGACAGCGGGAGCAAGTAGCAGAAGAACACAACCTCCAAACAAGTCTCTGGGAATTAGTAAACAAACGGCCCTAAAGAGCCAACCAAAGACAAGTCTTAGCTCGGACAGGGCCATGCCATTTCCAAACTGAATCCCATCCAGTAGTTGTAGTTTGGTTCGCAACTCTCGGGGCAGTATTCTACAAAAATTGCACAGCACAACCAATAGTGAACTTACCCAAAGCGGATCCTTTCCACACTAAAATATCATCGGGGCCATCATGGACAGGGGGATGTATAGAAAGAATGGCATTAACCACATTAGTAGGGAGTAAAGAAGACAAGTGTTCTCTAGTCCATAACCCCATATTAGCACATTCCTCAACTGTCAAGATAATCTAATTAGGAGGAATAGGACGGGTAACAAGAGGGATAAGTGGGCCAGTCTCTTCAACCCAATTATCCGTCCAAAATCTGGTTTTATGACCATTTCCCACAGACACTATACAGTTCTAGTTGACATTAGCAACATTCTTCAAAATCCCTGCCCAAAGAGGAGAGAGATTATATTGCCTGGAGCAGTTAAAGTCCAGTCTATCACCATGAAGATATTTCGCACAAAGAATACGCGCCCAAAGAGCCTGAGGATTATATAAAACATGCCACCCTAACTTCATTAAGAAGGCTTGATTAACTAGGCGTGTTGGCTTGATCCCTAAACCTCCTTCCGCTTTAGGTCGACAAACCGGAGGCCAACTCACATGATGGACCTTTTTTCTCAGAACCACTGTAACCCGACAAAAATTGTCTAACCACTTTATCAATATCCTCATTCAGACCAGCTAGGAGAACTGTAGTTTGCATTGCATACATAGGGATAAAAGACAAAATAGAATGGATCAATGTCACTCTACCAGCAAAACTGAGTTTCTTTGCCATCCACCCATTTAATCTCTGATTGATCTTATCAAGTAAATAAGTTTATGTACTCTTTGAGATTTTACCTTGAAGAATGGGCGCACCTAAATACTTCCCCAATGAAGGAACCCTTTCAAAGTGGCAACGATTGGAAATACTAGAGGCCAACCCAGAAGAAACGTTCTTAGAGAAAAAAATCTTAGTCTTCTCAACACTAACTCTTTCCCCAGAGGCATCACAGAACTTATCCAGACAGTGACAAATGACATCAATTTGAGCCTCCGAGCATTCACTGAAAAGAACAAGATCATCTGCAAAGAAGAGATGTGATAGAGGAGGGGAAGAGCGAGACAATCTAATTGGTCTCCAATTATCCGACTGAACACGTCCTATAATAAAACTCCGAGGTCGATGCCGTATCAATTATTTTTCAATAGCAAAGTTAGAGCCAAAGAAACAATTATTAGATCCAAAAAGAAAATCTATACTTATATATAAAAGTATCTATGTGAAAAACCAAAAAAGCAAAAATCAAAAATATCATTTCTTAAAAATCTAATTTAATTTCTAATAGAAATAAAATTTTAGAATTCGATTAAGCGTTAATCCACCGGAAAAGTTCTATTACTATTAGATTTTTTTTTAATTACTACTAGAATTAGAACATAAATTTTAGCAGTGCAATAAACACAAGATCAGTCAATGATTTAAAATTACATAACCAGAGTCATATTACTAGAATTGGAATACAAATTTTAGTGCTCATATTATAAGTTTAAAGTTCGACCAGTTCTTTTCCTTCTCTTTGTAATAAATATTTATGTAACAATTATTCAACCCGCAGATTATATTGAAATAATTTTATCATATGACATCCACAGAACAAAAACTAAAAAGGAAAGAGAACAACAGATCCAAAATATTATATGTTAAACTTTTAGTGAATTCTTATTAAATTAATCGAATTATACAACAGCTCCAAAACATGAAGTTACTATTATGTGGATTAATCAAATTACACAACACCAAAACATGAAGTTAAAATACTTAATAAAAAACATAAAGTTAAAATTAACGTGGGTGTAATAATAACGTTAATTTAATAGTTACGTGGATATTTATTCATACAAGAGTTTAAAATTACGTGGATTTAGTGATTGTGAGTTCTAATCTTTTTGATGTCACCACCAACAACGTTTAGATATTTTTTTGATCATTTTTAGTTTTTGAGTAAAATTTATTTTCTAAATAAGAATTTAGTCCGAAATGTGCATAAGAATTGCGATCGTACAAGTAATAATGCAATAGTAATTTTAATCATTTTTAGTTTTTGAAGTAAAATTGATTTTCTAAATAAGAATTTGGTCTGAAATATGCATAAGAATTGCATTCGTACAAGTAATAATGCAACAATAATCATTGATCAAATAAAAAATAATTAATTAATCAAATAGAAAAGATTAGTAAAGACTAATAATTTTATTTTGAAATATAAATATGTAAAATAATGAATATGATTTAATTTAAAATAATAAAGTCTTTATTATAAATCTTTTAAATCTTATTAAATGATTATAATGGACCCTAACCCGAACAAAATAATTGTAATTCTTTATGTCAGGAAATCAGGCGATCTAAGATACACGGAATAACAAGAGCAATCACACAAGAACACAAGATTTACGTAGTTCGATCAATAACCGATCTACATCAACGGTCAGAGCACAAGTAATTCTACTATTCAGAGTCAAAAACAAGAATAATGGCTTACAATGGCGTTCAAAGATTTTCCAAGACGTTCTCAAACCCCCTTATATAATTAACAAGTAATACAAGTCAAAACTAATTAGGAAAACCCTAATTGGAACCCTAAATTCCGTCAGAATTGGTTACACGGTCAAGGAAGCAAAGACACGGACAAACACCTTCGAGACACAGGCATGTCTTCTCGTTCGTGTACCTCCAGAAGA
>CAODLS011131453.1:0-11819 GCA_948243855.1 Flueggea neowawraea
TTAGCACTAACCACCTAAAGAACCTACGATGATCTTAGTGACTGTCGACCCTATTGCTTAAGGATCAATAAGATTCATTATAAATCTAAACAAATCGAGATTAAGTATCAATTAATAAAGGACTTGGTTGCACAAGGTCAAGTAAATTTGAGTACAAGTTTCACTTGAAGAAATGAACTTGGAAATGTAATTCAATACGAGACGGGATCATAAGATCTGTTAATAAAAGCATATAAGGAATAAGTTCCTTAAGACCCGTATGAAACATGAAGTGTATAATCTCTTAAAACGTGATCTTCAATAAGATCATTGTGGGCAATACGCAAACACAAATGTTGAGAGTATACATTTGTTATAACGCAAGTGTTGAGAGTTGACATTTATTATAGCGTTAAGTGTGAAAACATGTTGGACAGAGAAGTAACCTACTCACACGGGTGTTTACCTTAGTTTTCCTAGTCTGTTGAGGAAGAACTAAGATGAGGCTGATTTTGAACGTAGAGAGAGATCGAGAGCACGTTCATAATCAATAGGTCGTCTTGCATTTTATAATGGCGAGTCCATTGTAAATAGGCAAGAAAAGTAGTATGAAAAGAGACATACGCCATAGGAAAAATTCCTTTGTTGATCATGAAATGATCAGATGCTAAAATAGAGTGACTTTTAGCATATTTTGTCTTAAAGTCAGAAGTAATCCTGTTAAGGTATGAATTAAGGTTAGATGTCGAGATGCATCGTAACCAAAACTTCTGTGTGGTGTGACATTGTTGTATAAACATGAGTTTCTCCAAAGGAGGGAAAGAACACCACAACACATGATCATACCATGTTGTTATATACACGGCCATGTGGATGGAAAAAATCTCATTTTTCCTAGTGTGAAACCCTGCCGTGAACATGTAGTTCTCAGTATTACCTACCCTTAGAACCCTTAACACATTAAAAACGTATAGTTGAGTTTGACTACTTTAGCTTGCCGTTAATGGTCATGATTGATTCGATCTAGCATGTCAAGCTGGGGAAGTAAATTTGGCTATACGAATTATCTGGTGTAAGAGGCAAAGTTTGTTTCTAGATGCATTTGCACGAGTCTCATAAGTTTGCTTAGTCGACTCTCATGTAGCGTGTTACATGATGTGTGAATTAGATTTTTTTTAAATTAATATTTTTAGCTATTCTAACTAATTATTTTTAATTTGTGTAAAAAAATGTTGCGATTTATCTATAGAGGAGAGTATTTGATCTTAGGCCATCTCCAACCTACAACCCCAAATTTTTACCCAAAATCCCAAAGTTGGATCATCTACAGTAAAATTCTCTCCAACAATAAACCTCAAATCTACCTCAAAAAGAATATTTCGCACATATTCCTCTCACCATCCTATTTTTTTATTACTATTATTCTTTCATCACAAATACTTCAAATTATATATTTCTATTAATAATTTAATAAAATATATTTCAGAATATTTATTAATTTCATATCAAAATATTTAAATATTTTGACCCATAAATTAAAATATTTATAATTTAAAAATTAAATTTATTTCAAAATTTTAAGTTGACTTAATTAATAAAATTAAATAATAATAATAATAATTTTTCAATTTAGCACAAAACAAATTAAAAGTAAATACATCATTAATATTAACTGCAGAACTGAAACAACAACATTTCATTAAAATTGGACACGTTAAAAAATAAAGCAAATTTACTAGACATGCATGAAATTACAACACAATATAAGAAATAGAATATTATTAAATGATATTATATTTTATTATATTAGTTATTTTATAAGGTTGTTGCTAGTTTGGTTTTATTATGGTATTATATTTTATGCAATATTTTTAATTTTATTATAAATGTATCTTATTTTAAATTGTTAGTGCATGTAGCTTCTATAATTATTTTTAGTATTTTGTTATATATTCTACTTTAATTTAATTTTTATTAATTAATTTGATTAATTATCTATTTTATTTTTAATTAAACATATAAAAAATACTAATGTAAAGATAAACTAATTGTAATTACATTAATACACAAAAAATTAAAACACCAAATACTACATAAAACACTTAAAAATAAAATATATATTATTTTTAAAAATAGTAAACCCCCTAATTTAGAGTCATGAATAGTTGACTCTAAAATTAGGGGTCATCAAACTCCAAATTTAAAATCAAATTTAAGGTATAATTAGAGTGAATTTTTAAACCCAAATCAAAAGTTGGAGATCACCTTAGAGATGTTTTTTCTCGTACTGTAATATTGAAAAAAAAAAGAAAAAAAAAACCCCAGTACAATTACATCAACATCATGATAATTTATAAACAGTGGATCATGATAATTTTGTTGGAAAATGTTTTGTACTTTGACTAATTAATTTTAACAGTAGGGGTTGTTTGCTTTTCTGCGAGATTTCAGTTTTGAGTCTGTCCTGGAACGAGAAATAATATCACAGCGGAGCATCTGAAGCAGAAAAGTCAAACACATCAACAGCTATACAGTTGAAGAGCATGTGTGAAGATTCAATATAATATAGAGAAATTGCTATCGCTCAAGCTGGAGTCTTAAAATTGCAAAAATTACAAAAACAATATACTATTGTGCACATCAAAAAATAGTTTTTAAGGTCATTTTAATATTTTTGCATGAGTTAAAGAAAACCCCACTGTCACCACATATGTTTCTTCCTGGTAACTTCTAACTCTATGGGTAGCTGATCTCTGACGAATCACAAGGATAATATTTTATTTTGGAGACATTGTACGAAATAATTTTAAAAAATTTTATTGTTATGATTAGTACTAATTTTTCAGTTTTTTACATGACTGAGGACAATCGCTCTCGGGCATTCGCCTCTATAGCTGATTAAATGATAACAAATACATCTAGAATTTAAAAAGTGCATAATGTTGATTGTTTAATTTTCCTAAAACACAAAATTTTTCTTTTGATCGAGATTGATTTTGATGTTTGGACTTTTTTTTTTAAAAAAAAGGATTAGTAATAACCTCACATCTCCATGGGCCGGATTTGAAGTTTCAAGGTGAGGACATCTAATGTACGGGTTCAAAATAGTCGCCTCTCTTTGTGAATGTTAGAAGGCGGGTTCGTTTATGCCGAGTTATGATTGGTGCCCGAAACTTGAATTGGATTAAGTGTTCAATAGGTAAGCCTAATAGGTTTTAATGAATAGACTCTACATAAGTTGTAAGAGAACTCATATAACACTAATATAAATAAGTGTACTAAAATCTCATTAGTTACTATAGACAACGCAAACAAAAAAATACTCTCCCTCAAAAAATGTACTGTTAGCTTCTAGTGGTTCGGAGGAGAATATTTTGTATTTCGTTGTACACTCAATCTTTCTTGCAAGAAGATCAATTTGGTGGCTCTTAGGTTGTGAATACATAACAAGTTGTCGTCGTTCTAGCGAAAGTGATTTGTGACGACTAGTAATAGATTATTTTTTGTATATCCAATCAAGTTCTTCTGTTGTACGTGTCGAAATAAGTTCTCGATTCTCTATTTTATTATTTATTAATTATATATTGTTTACTTTTAATTAGAAATTTTCAATGAAGACGAGGATGGCGTTCACAAACGATGAGCAATGCAAGAGATGCATTTTGCTACAACATGAAAAATGTGTTCGCAGTTCACCACCTGGTCTACTACTCCGGTGGTGATCCTTGATGCCTTGTGATTAGCACAAAAAGAAAATGCAATTTGATCGTAGGCGTAGCTACAGGTGCGTAGAAATGTAGAGAGTCCTTTTCTGGAGAAAGGACATGTGCTTGAATTGATGTCTATAATTTGAAAGGTGAAAACCGAATGGTCCAATGAGCTTCCAAACTTTCCTATTACGATTGGACGCCAATGGTACGACCCTCTTAACTATTATATGTCCTTCGCATCTAATTCCTCTTTGTTTTTCTTTTGTTTTGATTTTACATTTCATTTTGGTGTACTAACCAACAGTTTTGCAGCAAAGTGGGCACCTATATATCCCTACGCCATATCAAAAGGAAGGACCACACCAATCCCTGTTTTAGCCTTTATCTACTCTATTTGGTCCCCTTGTACTGCTTATGTTTCTCTACAAAAAATGCATGTGATGACCATTTTCATGAAATTAAGCAAATTAGACCATGTCGTCTAATGTGGGTTGTCAGGACTATGATATATCCGACCTGCATTCAATTGATCTGGACCAAGTTTGCATCAGTTTTTCCAGGTTTCAAAGATAAAGTTTATTGGACGAGGATCATCTATTTGACCATGAGTAGTAGTTGCGTTATTACCTAACACCACTTCATGCATTCAATTCAATGAGTCAAAATGAAGTCTTCCATTGATGGCCGATATTTGTTTTAGATAAATTAAGTAAGAGAACTAAATTAACAATTGATAGATTGTATTGTAAAAAAAAAGTAAAAATAAATATACATTATATTAAAAAAGATACCAATAATAATATGTTGAACTAAGTGCTTAAAACGCTTGTCGATTCAAAATAATCTAATTCAACCGGAAGAATTCTTTCATGATCTTCGATTCACATTATTGGTCTTTTAAATACTACAGTATTAAGAACACAGAAAACATGCCTATCTAGATTTGGCTTATTTGTGAACTTCATAGGACCCCTCTTTATGGGTCACTCAAATTGCTTGGTTATTCTCTTCAAAAAAAAAATTGCTTGGTTGTTACCGACTTTGGGTCAAACTTTACAACCTTGAACCTTGTACCGCTCTAATGGCAATTAGGTAGCTAATGGCCAACAACCATCAACTTCGACAGCACTAGAACTTTAAATTTAATCTCTGCTATCCAGAAATAATGAATGCAGGGATTGATGAAACGCAAGAATCCACATCGCTTGAAGACGAAGTCTCCCTCGTTCGGGGAACAATTTTATGTGGGCCAAAGCCCTAATCTGTTCAATATCTAACGTGGGGTCGCATATTCTCTGGGCCAGAAAATAGTTGTGAAGTCTGAAACTAAAGAATTGGGCTTCAACTAGGATGTTCTCGTCTGGGCTTAGGAGGAGAAATCTAAGACTCCAAATTCAATTATAACATCTCCGATTTAATTTCACGTATTTTTTTAAACTGAAATGTGAATTCCTATGTAAATTTCGTGTTCAAATTCTACTACCATGCTTCTTAATCGGTAATTGTCTTCCTAGCTGAGATTTTATGTTGCTGATAGTGCCTACAAGTCGATTATGAGATTGTATTTGAGTACGAAATGACGAAGATTTAAAAAAAAAATTCACCAATTCTTTTCTAGTGTAAACCAACTCCTTATGTATAAGCGCAAAACATAGTAAGTAGTCACCAATCTATTAATAGACCAACTTAACTAGATTGACTCAATTTATTAGCAATACTATTACAATGCCAACTTAACTAGACTAACTCGGCAACACAATGGTGAGATGATTATGGATATTATTAATAAATTGAGGATAAATGCGCCTCTAAGTCCAACTATTAGATTCTTTTAAAATTGAAAATAATACAATCAAAATAGCAAGAAGATGAAGAAAGACCTAATCCCATTCTAGAAAGCCAATGGGCAGGGTAGTTAGCCTCACTAAAAACTTTGCTCAATGTGAACTCTCCAATTGAACTATAGAAGTGAGTAGATAGAGCAAACCCGAGTTTGTTGGTGCTCTTCTAAATAGATGGATTTTTAGCAGTGACAAAACTAGTATGAGATATTTGTGGGATTCAAACTTTAAATAATCCATAATATAATTATTATTTAAAATAAAATTATATATTTAGTTTCTAACAAATGATAGTTAATATCGATAAGTAAAAATTTATTCTACAATTATTAGATTTATTGTTTGATTTTTACATTTAAGTACTAGCCATGACATGAAAATTATCAGAATGAGACCAATTATATTATTTTTAACTGCCTGTATACTAAATTTTGTGGAAACAAATAACTTTAAGGGGCCATAATATGAAAAAAAAAAGGACTAAATGTATTGTTGCTACTTATCTACATATTGAGGTCTTAAAGAAAAGAGAAAAAAAAGTTTTACAGGTGACAAAGCCCCCACACCCACATGCCTTAAGGTAGTTCAGCCCCTGATTTTTAGCAATGTGGCAAGCCAATTCAGAATCTGACTCGACCTCTATCCGAAGCCTATTAAGACCTTTGCCGCTTTCCGAGTGCTAGTGTGATCATACCAACTCTAATGAAGCAGATCCCATCGGTGAGTAGTCAAATTTACATACATCTATTTGATGTGAAACAGACTTCCCATATAAGGTATATGGTGTAGACCTCTTAGGAGGTGGCCCAGTGGTAGGGATGCTGGTTTGTGCACTTGGAGACAAGGATTCGAGACTTAGCGTCTCCTCTGATTTTCGGGGTAAGTCTCTGGTTATATCCCTGTGGGTTTATCCTGCTGCTCCTAGCATGTATCGTGGTGATTCTCTCTCAGTCATCGTCGAGCAAAGGAACATTCAACGACGAGGAGTAAGTGCATGCATGGTCACGCCCAGCAGGAGTAGTGTCACTACTAGTAGCTCCATGCTCCCCTTTTATTGAAAAAAAAAGGGTATATGGTGTAGGGTTATCCATTCCGATTATTACAATGGGCAACTCTTCGATGACCAAATTTGTCCGAAATAATCAATAACTACAGAATTACAAGAAAGTAATGGGAACTGAAAATGCTACAAAAACTCCGGATTGATCAGACAATTATTAGATTAGAAAAGATTCTCCAAGAATTGAGAAGAAGTAAATTTTCACTATCATTCTCCTCTATCATTAACTTAAAATAGCAAGTAGATCACTGAGCTATCTCATAATTTAATTAGAAGAACTTCATCATATACCAAATTAATCTCTCCCGAGAGATGAGTGAGTCTACCAAAATTTGGACTCTCTATTTGGATTTTGGAGACATTTGTCCCATTAAAAAATGTAAAAGCTATCCCAGAACATTCCTTAGACCCCACATGACTGAAACTTCCATAAGCAAACAGTCCAGAAGTGTCCTCCTAAGCCTGCTCAGAACCTCACTGGAATTTTCCTGCCACATCCTCCATCCTTGTTTATGTTCCCATTCCCACGATAGACTCGTCCCCCGACTATAATTTCCCCTATCAACCCATTTTAATAATAATAATAATAAAATAATATTAAATAAGTATGAAGTGCCATCTATTAATGTAATATATAAGAGCCTGTTATTTGTGATGATTTGGTCCCTAGCTCCTTATAACACATATATATTTACTCCAAGTGAAGTTAACGATTTAATCAATAATTAACTGTTACATAAAAAGACTCTAAACAAAAGGAATAACTAGGACAGTTACTGATCGTATCTTCGCTTAAAATCAATCTTTTGGTCTTGATTGCAAATTTGACGTGCATATATTCATGTTAATTGAGGTAATGACACATTGACATGTATATGTTGAGATAAAAGTAGTTTCCCAGACAAGCCAACCAATATTTGTCATTCGCAATGACAAAAGAATGCATATATATGTGAAGAAAACTAAAGTTCAACTAGCGTATATTGATCACAATTTTGTTGGGTTTTCATGGCAAGCTACAACAGAAAGTGGATTTTGATTGGCCCTTTAGAGATCTATTATCACACACGGAATAGTATGAACAGATTGTCATAGTTATGTGAGCAAACATTAATGATATTCCGGGGCATTGTCCGGTCTTACACTAGTTAATTATCTAAAATTATGTATGTCCAGAGAAGGTAGGGCGAGCATGATGAATTATAGCATGTGTTGGTTCCAGTTAACCTAACCCGGAGCTTTTCAATAGTTATCACCAACTACAGATTACAATTAGTACGTAAAGGTACATGATTTTTTTTTCAAGCATGTCCAAAGGAATCCCTTTCAAAAAAGAAAAGAATCCCTTTCACATTCTCCTCCCTGGACACGGCTATCTTTATTGAATATATAAACTGAAATTATCATCCTTACACCATAAAATATAGCTTATTAAAAGCAGCAATGCGATATAGATACATAACCAAATCTAACTTTTGATTCTAAAATGTCAAGCGTATCCTCATTTCTAGTAACTAAACAGTGGCTCAAATAAATCAGTTAAAAAGAGAATATGTAGCTAATTAAATGATGATGAGTCTTTTCAAATTAAAAAATCTAATAAAATTACAAATTCGAACAATCGACAAAATGCTATATTTCTTTGAATTATTTCTACACTTCCCAAAACGAAGAATATTAGTCAAGTTTAATAAGTAGTGGAATCATCTAACTCTTTATTAGTGATTACGCACAAAAACATTTGTTTAGATTAATAATTTCAGTAATTACTCAAGCTACTAAAAAGCAATATTATCAGAACTAGATTGATCATTGAACCGGACAGGAGACTGGTTTACTGGTTCAACCAATAGTTCACTGGTCGAACCATAGAAATAAAAAATATATAAAAAATATGCATTTATATATATTGAATTTTTTTATAAATTAAACAAATATTAAAGATTAAGCAATTAAGTCCTTTAATTCATAAAATAAAATATAATTTATGTATTTTATTTCTAACTTCTTACATAATTAAGTAAAAAGGTTTAATTTTCAATTTTTAAAATATGAGAACTGATTTTAAAACTATCTGATTCACTGGTTTATCGGTTCGACCGTCCAATTCTTTAGTTTATAACCGGTTTACAACGGGTTTCGATTACAAACTGGCCCAATGGTATAAACAGGACCGGTTTAGTGGTTCACCGGATCGACCGACGATTTGGTTCGATTCGGTTCTGATAACACTACTAAAAAGGCCAAAAATGCAAAGAAGAAAATAGGGACCGAAATGTTTGTCTGGACATTGTTAGTTTGCGAAAGGTGGTCAGTCTGTGATGGGTACAATTGGGTTGGATTTGATGCTTTGGTTTGGTCCCCCTAATCTCTCTCACTCTCTCTGATGCAGACTTAGCTTTAACGTGCTTGTTGGGTTTCTTTCGTGTTTGCCGAATTGGCATTTCTTGTCCGGTGGTAGTGGGGGTTCTCAGTGACTGACCATGGGTGCGTAGGTCCTACCACATCTTACTTTGAATCTTTCAACATAACCCCTCACTTACAATACAACTTCCACCTAATTACTTACCTTTTGTACTTCATTAACTACTATTTCATCTCATATATATGTTGTTGATAAAATCAATCGAACATTAACATATATATACATAAATCATTGGTAATAATGTAGTCTGAGTTTCAGCTAATAGTAAAAAATTAAATGTTTGGTTTTTAATAAGAACAAATAATATGACTTATCAAAACAGATACATATATCATTAATTTAACAACATTAAAATTTTGAAACAATACTAAAATGATCCAAATGCTCAATTGAAAAAGATAAGCTGCCATTAAGTCCTATCAAACTTTTGTAAATATGGTACCCATGATGCAAATAAAACAAGACGTAAAGATATTGTTTCCCCGTTTTGGATATCAATTGAATGGATTAAATTAGACATGCGTCACATCTTGACTAGTCTCATTTACAAAAAAGAAAAATTATGATTTAAATAGGTGGGTATTACCACCAGCTATTTAGCCTGGTTGTAAGTGAGTGAAAGACTCACACGAAAACTATCAGATTCAAGTTCTTCCATCACCATTTTGGTGAGAATTATCATGTTTATAGTGAAAGATTTGAAGATGATCGTCTCTAATTGTGTAGCCCATCGACTTGTTAGCCCCACTGAAAAGAAAAAAAAAGAGTATTATGTGCATGCGTAGACAATAGTAATATATACTATATATTTATGAAGAAGCAACTGTTTCAACATTTAAAGAAGTTTCAAGTTTCATATATTTTTCGTAAGAATTAGCTTGCCGTGATATTCATTCACATCTTTGTGTTGTCAAATTGTTCCCCATAGATTAAGGGCCAATTTGGATAAAATATTCCTAAATACTCTTTAATTATTATATTTCAACTAATAATAGTTAATTAAATAATCACTCGATCGCATGACCGATTAATCTGAACGATTCAACATATCACAACTCTGTTATCTCTTTCTTTAATATTACAGAATACGATATGGGCAAAAAAGAAAAAAAAACATTACAGATTATGAGAGTGTGATTCAACATTGATTTTTAGATGATAATTACATTTTAAAACTTTAATATTGGAAATGCGCACATTTTTAGTAACTTAATTAAAAATTATATACTTTCTTTGTCCGACCAAACTAATTACATAGATTTCTGTTTAGTTAAGATACGAGTATCTTATAACTTATTACATAGATTTTCATAGCCATATATTATATAAATTTTAAATAACACTCAATCATCTGGTTATGTATATTTTAAATCATATTTTTAAGTTTTAAATTTGTTAATCAAACTCAAACTTTTTTGATAAATCGGTAATTTTATTTATCAAACTCAAATTGAAATTAGCTACTAGTTATATTCAATCGAATTAATAAAAAACTCAGCCATCAAAAAAATATGAGACAATTGACTAATGGAGAATAATTACTTGAAATGGCAAGGCGCTGAATGACCGGAGCTTCCTTTGGTGGATAAATATATATAGAGGTCTCCTAGGGTGGTGCTATTTGGTTATTCATAAAGATCGTTTGGTAATCAAATTATGGAATTGAAGTACGGACAAATTGTTGATTAAGTGATTAACATTCTGATTTTAAGTGACGTATCAAAAAAATTCTGATCCTAAATGGACTACTTGAAAAATTCAAATCTTTGAAGTCGTCACCCACCTTTCTTAAAAAAAATTATGGAATTGGAGTGCCATACTGTCGGCACGTAGATCATCTGTGCATATATACAGCGCAAACCTATCCAAAACTTTGGCCATATATATAATAAAAAATATACACTAACATATCTACACCTCTCTTGTTGCTTTTAAATGAATAAGAACAGTTTAACTTTGACATACAAAAATGATCATGTTATTTAGAGCAAAAACATGTCTATGATAATTAATTAACAGAAACGGTCGTTATTATTAATTGCATTTCTCAAGTAGCTTGTAACTAATGGAGCTAGAGAGATATTGAGATGTAAAGACGAGATTTGTCAGAGTTGTTTTTCAGTGACATAATGGTAAGGGGTATTTGGGGAATCAATAATTTATCAGATTGCAATAGACCATGTATATTTGATTAAAAAAAAATCAAATTAATGACCAATATTTTTCCCGCAGTACTGCCTATAAACTCGGTGTAATGTGATTTGGAGGAATTTCCCCCCTACTTTTCTATTGTAAATGATGAGTCCTAGTTCTTTCTTTATATTGTAATGATGATGTCTTATTAGATTTAGGTTGCATTTTTGAGCTAATTTAATTTTATCATCATATGTAGGCAGTAATGATCAAAACACTATCTGATACATCATTTCTCTACAAAAAAAAAATCTAATTAAAGCAAATAATTTGGTAGAGATTCATTATCTCGAGACGATACTAATAAGTCCATGATTATTTACTCAAATTATTAAAGGAACAAGAAATTGAATCAAGTAAACTATTCAAATTGGCAATGCAAATATGCACGAAGGCAACGGATGATTATGATAGTTAATTAATGGTGGGACCTAAATCAAGAGTACCACAAAATCTTGCAATTTTTGATTGCTTAGGAAACTTTCTAACCTAATTTTTTTTAAAAGTAAAATTTGGCCTACGTATTGATTAACGGAATTAGGGCATGGAGAATATGGATGCATATATAATATGACCCTTATATGATGATTAATTCTGATAGAAGAAATAAG
>CAODLS011131552.1:0-13311 GCA_948243855.1 Flueggea neowawraea
CGCAACGATGATAGCCATGACTGTGATTGTGTATGTGCAGACAGATATCAGTTGGGCCATTGGGTTAGCCATTCCTGCAGGACTTATGCTTCTTGCTGTTGTTATATTCTTTTTGGGTACAAGAATTTATGTCATTGTGAAGCCTCAGGGAAGTCCTTTCACTGGTATGGTCCAAGTCATTGCAGCTTCTTTCAGGAAAAGAGGAAGAAAGTTACCTGAAAATCCTACATTTTCACTCTACAATTACACTGTTCGGAAATCTGGGAATACTACGATCCCTCACACAACTCAATTTAGGTAAGTTTGCCTGGAATGATATAAGGAAACAGAGTTTCTAGCACATAATTTTTTTTAACTTGCCAGGATTGATTCAAGTATTTACTGAATTACATTACTCGGACAGGTGCTTGGACAAGGCCGCAATCATAACCGATGAAGAAGAGTTCAATACGGATGGCTCAGCGAAGAATCCATGGAGGCTCTGCAGCATCCAACAAGTTGAAGAACTGAAATGTTTGGTGAGGCTAATTCCCATATGGGCATCAGCCATAATCTACAACGTTCCCATTGTTCAACACCAGACCTACACAGTCTTCCAAGCCCTTCAATCGGCCAGGCGTCTCGGCAACACCAGTTTCAAAATCCCTCCTGCATCCTTCATAGTGTTCTCAATGCTGGCATTGACGATGTGGGTTCCTATCTACGACCAAATTTTGGTTCCATACCTGAAAAAGATCACCAAAAAAGAAGGTGGAATCACAGTCCTGCAACGAATGGGGATCGGAATGGTGCTCTCGATCCTCTGTTGCTTCGTTTCGGCCGCAGTTGAAGTGAAGAGAAAGAACATTGCTGAGACTAGACCAACATTAGGCATTTCACAAACCGGCGGTGTCATATCATCAATGTCCAGTATGTGGTTAGTGCCTCAGCTTGCAATTGCCGGACTGTCCGAAGCCTTCAATTACATAGCACAGGTCGAGTTTTACTACACCCAGTTCCCTGAAAACATGAGAAGTGTTGCAGGATCAATCTTCTGGGCAAGTTACGGGATCGCGAATTACCTTAGTACTTTCATCATTTCAGTGGTTCATGACAAGACCAAAGGAACCAAACATGGAGACTGGTTACCAGATGACCTGAACGAAGGCAAATTGGATTACTTTTACTACGTTGTTGGTGGTCTTGGAGTTTTCAACCTTGTCTACTTCTTGGTATGTGCTAGGTGGTACAAATATAAAGCTGCGAGTGGTACCTGCGTCGATGTGGAGATGGCTAAGAAAGCTGATGATGAATCAACCAATGGTGTCCTGTACATGGGAAGTCCTGTCCATTCTAAATAATCATGGTCGTGGATTCGTTTTATCTAAAAATCAAGCATATTGTTTCGTCAGGAACACTGGAAAATGTTCTTTATGTTCCTGGAAACTTCTGATCTCAAATGTATTGTTGTTGTCGTCGTCTTTTATTTTTTTTTGGATTTGCTTACTCTTCTAGGTTTTGATCAATAGAGCAATCGAAATTGTTCGTAGGATTATCTCCATTTACTAAATTGTAATAAAGTCAAAGTGCAATTAATTAGTGGGTTTGATATTTGTAGAATTTTAAGGGGAATTGGTAAAACTGTGGTAAAAACAAATTTGTATACTTGGTTAATAATTGTTATAGATAAACAATTAGCCCTAAAAAATAGGTTCAAAGGAATATTTTTGCAGTCCAAGTAAAGGCTAGAGGAATACACAAACATGTTTGAAAATAAGTGCCGACTTTGCAAAGTTGCTAAGTGTATGAAACTCTTTCTAAAAATGTTAATAAGGAGAAACTATTTGCACAAATGCTGAAATATCAAATTATATTAAATTTCAGGTGTACAAGGTGGGTCTATAACAAGTGTACAAATGGTAGACAAAACAAGCTTTTAGTATATTAAATTTTAAATAAGTTTTACTTAATAAATTTTGTTATATCCAATTTTTTAGAGAAGTATATTTAGGTGGACAACATGTGTACATATGTTTGATGAAATATCATTATTAGTCCACCTTATGTACACCATTTGAAAATTTGTTTCATATAACGATATAATTTTATTACTTTTTAGGTGGACAACAAGTATACATATAGGGGATAAAATGTCCATCATTTATCCACCATGTATTTATTATATGACTTCAAAATAATAATATTTTGGTTCACTTGACAGAGCTTGCCAAAAATATTTAATATATCAATATTTAATTAATATATTTATTCATCATAGTTATTAAGTTAAAAGATTAACTTATGGAGGGAATGCTTCGGTTGGTAAGGTTCCTAAAATTATCTTAGTGAGGAGTTGTTCTCCTTCGCTTACTTGGCTCACAGTTAATATTTGATGGGGCAGCTATGAGAGCTCCTGGAATTGGTGGCACAGGTGGGGTGTTCTAAAACTGCGGGGATATGAAAAAGGATGTTTCACTTTGCCTTGGATATGTAAAAGAGTTTGACCTCTTTCACATATTTTTAATAGTATTAGCCTTTTGTGTGCGTATGGCACATTATTAAAGTCTTTTTATTTATAATTGAATTATTTTTTAATATAAATATATACTTTAAAATTACGGAAGTCAATGCTAAGATTTTGTGCTATGCATTAATTCCCTCTCCAATTAAATATGGAGAGTGTCAAAGCTTTCATGCCAAATGCAGTTGCCGCTCCAATGAACAAATTTTAGCATAGAAAACGGTCATGCTCAATATTAACTGTTTGGTTTAAAAATATCAAGAATTAATATATACACATCGTAGTAAATGAAAAGGAAAAGATTGACAGACTCCCTGGTTTCTCTTGCTTTTAGACAGTCTATTTACAACGTTGATCTACAACTTTCCTCCTGCCAAAGTGCTCTGGTCCTACAAGACGATCTCAAGGGAGTAGCATTTCTCCGTTTGTGTCCCTCTTCCTCTTGGATTTTATCCTATTATAGTTCCCTTGTACGTTAGAAAAAAAAAAAGAAGAAAAAGAAAGTAAAGATAAATTTTAGATCATCAAACATAATCAAGTAAAATAAAAACCAAAATAGCAACCTCAATAACAATAGTTAAACAGTATACCACATCAAAATGTCAATTAAGGCATATATGCTAAATGCTTAATTAAATCATTCGATGCTGCATTTATTTTCTCTTCATCGTGTTGAGAAAATTTGAAATTAATGAGAAATAAGGGTGAAGGTATTTATAACAGAAAATTAAAATCAATTAAAAAACATTGATGGTAAATGTAAAAAAAAATTAATTCGATAAAACTTATGGATGGTTATCCAAAACAAATGATTTTATCAAGCTCTTCAAAAATCAATTTGTTTGAAGAGATAATAAAGAATGACATAATTTGGTTGAATTATTTCAAATTAGATTATTAATTGATAAACTTTAGATTTTTTGTTGAGATAATTAAAAATTATTTTAAAATGTGAATAATTTTATAGTTATCAAAAACAAATAAGGGTATATTAATCCAAACAAGTTTTTCTCTTATTCTCACATTTATAAGTGTTATGATTAGTGATGTAAAATATTAGGCCATAAAATGCAAACATGTTTTAAGAAACTTAACTAATCAAAATAGACAACGAAGATGGAGTGATAAAATCTCATCATCTCCTTTCACACAGTTGGCATAAAGAAAAGATGAAATAGATGTATTGTAGTATAGACAAAAAAAACATTCTGACCAAAAGAAAAAGTTGATTAAAGCATTATAATTACAGAAATTCTTCGATATCAATGCGAGGACACAAGGATTTTTTTTTTTTTGAAAACGAGCCGCTTTACAACTCAACTTAATTATCATATCATAATATAAAAGGAAAATAATTTTTAAATTTCTGAATTATACCTTAATTAACAAATTTTCGTATTTTTTATATAATATACACATTTTTAAAATTTATTTTTATTAACGGAATAAATAAAAAGATAAAATGATCTAACTATCCTTTCTTATAAATAAAAACTTAGATCCAATTCTCATTTGAACTCTCTTCAAACCCTAATCCTATGTCGTTCTCTCGTCTTCGCCAAATTGAGATTCTTTTTCATTTCTAGATCTACACACTACCCTAATCCTCTATTTGATTCTCTCTCCACTTATCTAAAGAACCCTACCCTCCTCAACCTCCACCTTCACCCCCTCTTTTTTCACTCCTATAAGTTCTGCCTTGAAGATGTGTGCTTATGGGATTTCTCTCCAGTCTATGCGGCTGTTGGCAAATGTCGTCATTTCATTGGAGAGGGAGGTGTAGCTCAAGGGGAAGTTGAGTGAGAATGGCTCGAAGATGTTGGTTCTTCAACCACCACCGAAGAAGCTGCTATGAATCAGAGACATTTTTTGTTCTTGATTTTGGGGGTTATTTGTGCCCTGTTAAGATTTCATTAGAATGAATTGATTTCTGGGTTTAAAAGGAAAACCCATATCCAATCCTCTTTTTCTCACTTTTCTGGGTTCTTCTTGAAACACAAGGGTTCTTGATTTTGGAGGTTTATTTGTGCCCTGTTGAGATTTCATTTTTTGTTGCTTGATTTGTGGAAGAATAAGCTTGTTGGCGCAGAGTCGTCAAAGGGAAGTGATCGTTCTTCGGTGATGAGGAAGGTTGCAAATGAGCTTACTTTTGTGGTGGTTGAACAGTTTTTGGAGTTCTACAAGCAGAGTGAGAGTTTGCTTAGCTTTGTTTCTAAGAGAATTTGTTGATAATTGTAAAACAGTTTGTTGATTGTTGATCATTTGTATTTGTAGACCATTCATGGAGATCCTAAAATCACGAGTTTCGTAAATAGGTTGGTGTCGTGCTGGATCAAAAGGCTTGCCTTGTGGTAGGCTGTTCTCGTCGTGTCTTGATGGCTCGGTTTTGGAGTAGGATCTTTTTCACTTGACACAAAAGGTGAATATCTAGTTGTGGTAGATTTTAGTTTGTTCACTTGGCTTATTCCATTGTTCTATCCACTCTTTTTTGACTTGGAAGCGCAATTTTGCTTTTAGTTGAACTTGGTCATCGTGATTTTATGTTGTGGTTGCAGACTATTTTGGGAACAATTGATGTCACAATTTGTCAAATGGTTGTAGCATCATCTAGTAATGCAATGATTGATACATAACACAAGTCACACAGCCATGAAAATGGATATTTGAAAGACGGAAAGAGCAATAGTGATGATTCTGATTCAAGTGAGAGTGAAGATGATCTGGATGAGGATGAACATTATGAGCAGTCACTTATCGAGAATTCATGTGTAGCACTTGCTTGTGATGATGGTTGTGTCCGAATAGTGAGGGTGTGGCAAGAAAACTTAGTGAGTTGCTTTTGAAATTGTTCTGGGTTTATTTTTGCATTTTTGTAACAAACACTGAATTGGGTTAATGAAGAACAAAAGTATGTAACTTCAAGATTTGCTTAATTGCATTTTGCATTACAAGTTTTGCTTCTATTCTTCTATTTAACCAATAAATCACTCACCTTTTTGTTGATGAAAGCTTAAGAGCTGAAATCAAAATCAGGATTAAAAAAGGAAAAAAAAAACAAGAAGAAACGCAAATAGGATTTGAGGAAGAATTCAAAACCCTAATAAGAATATGAGGTTTCTCATGGTATAAAATAGATGAGGATATTGTTGTCTTTAAATCTCATTCAAACAAAAAAATAGAACACGTTAGTAATTTATTAACGGACTACTAACAGACCACTAACAGAAGAACTAAAATGTAACCTATTTTTTCACTTCGAGGATGAGTATACAACATCTTAAAAATAAGATGAATGAAACGATAAGCAAATGTTGCTAAATCATAGCAACAATTATAACACTTTGTTAATCACTATGACTACAATTCAATTATTAATCATGAACCCTATTCTGTCCAGATAATTATTATTATTATTGGTACTACATCAATTTATCAGACCCTCACCATATTGACCCTTGTTTACCATCAGCAGTGTTCATAGTATAAAGAACTCAAATGCTGATTTCAAAAAAAAAAAAAGAACTCAAATGCTATAATTATAAATTGATCATAGTATTGTTGATTTTTGTTATGGAACACTATTGGTACTACGACAGATGTAAACATAGTAATATAATCACCATAATATAATTATAAATTATATTGCTGACACATTAATATAATATGTGTTTACTAATGATAATATAATATAGTTATAATAATTATATTACTATTACAATTGATGCCTTAATTCAAATGCGATCAAAATAAAAAGTCATGTTATAATAATTATAATATAATTATTATAGTTTCAACTTTATATATATATATGCATGTGATCTTCAGTTTGATATTATAATATAATATGTTAAAATTATATTATCATTATTATTATTATTATATATTTAGTTTTATGTAGAGGTGCTGCCGGTTTCAGACCGACGGTTCCAGTTTCTAGAATGGAGGAACCGGAACCAAACTGTGGTTCTCACGGTTTGGTCTGGTTCTGGTCCGGTCTAGTTCGGTTTCGATTTTGACCGATTTAATCGCCGGTTCTGGTTCGGTTCGGTTCAGTTTTTTTTTCCGAAAATTTAGTTTTTAACCATCCATTTTATCCCGTCAATTATTTTTCCGGTTTGTAAATTTTGTTATATTGAATAATTAACTATAGTACTAATAATACATAGTATTCCAATTTTTGTAATAATTTTCAAACAAATTACATATTCTAGTAGTAATTAAATCACATAATTTTAAACAAAATATAAAAAAAACTCATTACATTTTGTTAGATGCCCTCACTTGTGGCGGAGGAATACCGTGGTTACAACACCGAATTTAATTATATAATTCAACAATTAACAATACCTGGGTCTTGGCATTTTGGAGGCAACTTTCTTTGAATCGCAACAGAGACATTCTCTCCCACGTGCACTTTCCCAATTCCCATTAGAAATGCAGAGTTCTTTAAGAAACTTTGCATAACGAGGAATTTGTTTAATCGCATCTAGCAATGAAATGTTCACCTCTACCTTGCAAAATGTCTCCATGATTTCCTTTTCCTGTTATTCTTTCTTCGACTTGGCAAACCGACTAGGAAAAGGCGGAGTTATCTTGTACTCACGTACTGCTGGTTTTTGCTCACAAGGTTGTTTCTCCTCAAGTTTATTTGGTGCATCCTTTTTAATCTCCTCATCAGCATCCCTCCTAAAGATTGAAGGTGTTGGATCTTTTAATTCCTTTCCATTTCTTAGAGTTACAACATTGACACTTTGCTTTGGGTTCACCTCAGGTTGAGATGGTAGCTTTTCAGAAACTTGTGACTTCAAACGGTTGATCGCAGTTGCCATCTGACCAACTTGTTGTTCCAAATTCTGAATACTAGTGTGAGTTTCTTGCTGAAACTTCAAAGTATTGGTCGCCAAATATTTCACGATATCTTCAAGTGATGTGGTACATTCTGCATTTTGGTTTTGGTGTTGCCTTGGCACATATGGTTGTCTAGAATACTGAAAATTGTGTTAGGGCTGATTTGCTTGTGAATCTCCATACCTAAGATTCTGGTGATCTCTCCAACCCGAATTATAGGTGTTGGAAAATGGATTATAGTTCCTTTGCTACTGCCCAAAAAAATTTCCCAACGCATTTACTTGCTCCACATTGTCTTCCTGAAGCGTAGGACACATATATGTAGGATGTCCCACCACTAAACAAATGCCATATGTTTTCGTTGATTCTGTTTTATTCACTGCAATCTGTCTCACCAAAGTAGTTAAATCATCAAGACACTTTTCTAGGGAATAAACATTAACCTCATTTACCCGTCTTGAAGAATGATCTATTCGAACACCAAACTGTTGTGAGTTTAAAGCCATGTTTGCAATCAAGTTCCTGGTAGCTTCTGCAGTCTTATCCATCAAAGCTTTACCACTAGCAACATCAATCATATTTCTGTCACTCGACAAAAGACCTTCATAAAAGTATTGAATCAGTAATTGATCACTCATTTGATGATGTGGGCAGCTTGCACAGAGTTTCTTGAATCGCTCCCAGTATTCATGTAATGTCTCTGCATTGTGCTGAGTTATTCCACAGATCTCTTTTCTGATACTAGCTGCTCTAGAGGTTGAGAAATTTTTTTTAAGGAACTTTCTCTTCATCTCATTCCATGTGTTAATACTACCTTGAGGTAAGTAGTAAAGCCAATCTTATGCATCATCTTGTAGAGAAAAAAGAAATGCCTTAATTTTATCTGATACTCTATAACCCCATTCGGTTTCATGCCACTGCAGACAACATGAAACTCCTTCAAATGCTTATGTGGGTCTTCTCTAGCAGAACCTCAAAAAGTAAGCAACAAGTGAATGAGCTCAGACCTCAACTCGAAAGTATCATTTGCTCCCAAATTAGGAAAATTGATTCAATGAGGTTGCTGATTCATGTCAGGATTTGCTAGTTGCCTAAGAGTCTGATCTTCAGCCATTTCTGCCATTATTTAAGGTACCACAATATCAATTTCCTCCTCAGAAACTAGTTCAGTAACTTCTTCTTCCTATACTAGCTCAGGTGCTTGTACCGGTGGATTCTTCCCCTCAATTTTTTGCTGCTTTTTGAGATGTTTGGCAATGTTTTCAATCTCATAATCGTACTATAAATCTTTCTATTGCGAAGAACGTGTGGTGTACATAAACTAGAAAAGCTCCCCGGCAACGACGCCAAAATTTGATGATGCTATCGTCTTCAACCAAATTATAAACCAAGCCACATACTAAAGAAAATATAGTTAGCGGTAAGTAAGGGTCGATCCCACGAAGAGCTTTGTAAACAGTAATGCACTACAACAGAAACAGTAACAAATGGGGGTTTTGGTGATTTAGTAAAAGCAATTTTAATGAAAGTAGTAATTTGGAAAGAGCAAAAATCAACAAAGTAAACTCAATGAAAGAAAGCCTTGGTCTTCGGTAACCATCACCATTGGAATTTCAGTTAATCATTGGCATGAAAGCATTTAGTTAACCATTCAGATATTCGTTTTGGTAACTAATTTACCTGTCTTATGATTAATTAACTCAAAACATGTATTCTAGCTAATACTTATTTCCTAACAACCTGGATACGATCTTAAATTTAATCAGACAATAGCAGTAAGAACAAGAAAAACAACGAAGCAAGACAGTGCACGTACGATGATGCACGATAATGCATTTAATCCAGTCGAATGATTCTACTAAGAATTACAGTTCTAACGTAGTAACAATAATTTCTAGTTGCTCCTTTAGCCAAATGAACCACACAATTACGGATGCAGTATTCAACCAGCAGTAGACTGTAACAATCAATAAACTAATTGGCCACCTTAGTAATTAATTGATACAACCATAAAATTACAGCAAAGAAACATTCGATACCTGAATAAATCAACAAAAAATATTGAAAACAAGAAACCTCATAACTTTATTCGAATGATTTAGGATCACCTCCAACCAAAAGAAAGGGAATTAGTCACAAAAGGCCATTACAATTGTTGCTGTTATTGTTTCAAAAAATACCCAACCAAAGAAACGTTCTTGGCTGCTAAAAAAATAAGGAAGATGAATGAAAAAAAACTAAAGTCTCTCTAATATAAAGACGTAATAATTTTGGTAACCCTAGAGAGCTATTTTTTTCTTAGAAACACGTGCCAAACAACCAACTTAAAGACTCCAAGATATTAGTTGAATGAGTCTTTTATTTCCTTTTAGTTCTGCAAGTTAAGCGTGTGCATGCTCATCTTCTGAAGTCCATCCCTTCAACTCCTTTCTTGTGCATTTTCACGTAAACAGTCCAAAATTCACTACAATACCAAATTTACTGTCCTGACAGTAGAAGATAATAAAAGACATAAGATAGTGCAAATAAACACATAATCATAGGGAATTAATATCAAAATATATACGAATTAAACAACACATAAGAAGCCAATAATCAATAAGTCCACCCGAACATCCCTACTAAGTTGGCACATTTTTAGCACTCTCATCATCTAGCTGGGTCTAAAATAAAATTAAAATGAAACTAAGAATCTAATACATCAAGAAATCCAAAAAATAGCCAACAAAATTGTTAGCAAAACTGAAACTGCTCCCTACCATTACAATCACCAGAACATAAAGAACGACAAAAATCTGGACTAGAAGACCACCAGTGAATAAGGGTTGAAGCTGAAACCCTAAATCTAGCTAGAGCATCTGCAACTTTATTCCCTTATCTGTAGATGTGGGAGACACGAAACTTCATTTGCTTAATATAGGATAAGTAACGAGCCCACCCTTACTGAACATACCAAGGAACAGTCATTGAGAGATCCCTAAAAAGATTGACAACATTCATAGAATCACATTCCAACCAAAGGTTATGCCAACCATTAATCCAAACTTTCTCAACTGTAAAAATAATCGCCCTTAACTCCACAACATAGGCAAAAGCACCCTGGACCAAACTATGATTATCATGAAAAATCCCACTAGCACCTAAGGAGCCAAATATCCTATGGAAAAACCATTTGTATTGACCTTAAACCAAGAAATCAGAGGAGGTTGCCAAGAGATTTCAACTATCACTGGAGCTTTTCGAGGATAGCCCAAAATCCGAAGTTGTTGCAAAATCTGGAACTTGAACAAAGAGTTACTCATGGTTCATACGAGAAAGTAATTGCACTCGCGAATAGAGACCCAAAACTAATGAAACATATGAAAAATAGATGACCGCTTATCCTAAAAACCAGACAAGTTTCTAGCTCTTTAAATAAGCCAAATAGTAGGAATAATAGCCGCGCACCACAGAACACCAATTTGAGTACTGAAGGAGTGATGCATAACACCCTGAATGAGCTTTAAAAAGCGGGCTTGCCAATGTAATATCCCATCGGTTTCTGATCGGATTCTCTGTAGTGTTCCATTCAGTTTTGTTTTGATCTTGGTCGTTGGAGTGTTGAGCAAAATATTGATGAGTGTATTGGGATTACTTGAGTTAGATTTTGTGTAACTCGAGTAAGATGACCTATGGATAACTAAAGTTAGCTTTGGGATAACTTGAGTAAGAAGAGGTGCATATTACTCGAGTAAGCCATGCTTTAGGTCGTGTTTCTAGGTAGCTCAACTCGAGTTATCAAGAGTTGTTACTCGAGTTAACCATGTGTAACTCGAGTTAAGCTTCCTCTAACTCGAGTTAGAGCTGGGGTCTATATATATACCTCACTCGACTTCATTCGACTCTCACTCTCATTTCTCACTCAAATCACTCTCATTGCATCCAAGAGTCATTTTCGTTGGTTCTCTTTCGTTCCAGATCATTCCTTGAGTTAAGATTGAGCTTCTAAACTCTTCTTTACTTTATTTTCATCATTCTTGAAAGAATGTTCATATTAGGATTTTGAATAATTGTTTATAGGTTTGGATTCATGTTGTTGCTGTTGTTTTGGCTGTTTGAGTTTGTTTATTCAGGGTGTTGGGAGCCTAGAAACTCCTAGTGTTAACTCAAAATTCTTAGAATCAAGAATGTTCTTGAAATGGGTTTGAAACCATTTGTTTTTGGTCAATCTAGGATGATTTCAAGTTGTTCTATTGATTTTGAGCATGGATTTATGTTCAGAGGTTTGTTTAGAGCCAATGTGGGTGTTTGGTGTCGATTTTTTTCGGTTAAATCAAGTTTGTCGATTCCTGGGAATGTCACTTACTCGAGTAAGCACTTAGCCAACTCGAGTAAACCATGCAGTGAATAACTTGAGTTGACTCCTTGTCTAACTCGAGTAAGCACTTTGGCTAACTCGAGTTAGACATGGTTCTGAGGGACCAAAATGTGTCATTTTTTATACTTTGCATATTTGCAATTTCTGAGAATTCGGGGACTTATTTATGGATTATGACTATTTGAAAAAGTTAGTTAGTTATCCTAGTATAGTCTGAGGACTACTTTGTAATTGTTAAGTCTTGGGGGACTAGAACATAATTTTACACTAGTCGATGACCAAATTATAATTTTACTTAGAGTTTGGATTTTAGATCTATGATGATAAATTATCATTTGATATGGATCATTTGGGATCTTTCGAGAGTTTGCATCTGCATTTGGTATTTCCACAGTACCATATTGTGATTTGCTTCTGATATATCTATCGATATATATTTGTTATGTTTAGCTTCCTGTTCGTGCTCGAAAGACCAGCCACCAACTAGTAGGGGCTTCACAGGTGTTTGCACTTAGAGTTTCAGGTGAGTGAATAGCAGTTTCAGACACATAGGTTGTGTATCAAACAGTATATGATTTTGCTGTATTGAACATATTCTGAAATAAACTAATATAAGGATTGACTAAGAATAAACTGATTATGTGTTAATAATTAGAACTCTGTTTTGGAACTGATATATATATGTATTATATATATCTTCTCTCTGATTTTGATGCTTCTACGCTTACTATGCTTTGACGCTATATATTAGTATGAATTATGTTTTCTGATATGGAACTCTTACGTTACGGGGATAAACGTGACATTTGGTATACCAACTTTTTGATAAGCACAGCTACTAGGGTTGCTGGTAGCCATGTGTTCTGATCCAACACATGATTTGATATGGATTGTGGCGAAGCCCACATATTCTGTTATTAGTGATGGATGCACACCTTCTGCTTTGGTCCCACATGTCTGTACATATGTTTTGACTCTGAAAATGAAAAATCATTTTATACGCCTATGTGTATGTGATTGCTTTGTTTGTGAACTTTTGCAAAATGTTTTGGAAAGGCTATTATATGTATTGTGTGTGTGTGTGTATACTTAATTATACCTGTTTGTGGTATTTTTGAACTGTTTTCAAAACAGTATTTGTGAGGCACATATGAGGCGATCTGGAGTGTTATTTCTCACTGGGCCATGACCCCCTTTGTTTCTCTGTTTGTGTGATCCCTATTGAACATGTTTACAGATTTTGGATTTGGTAACAGTTCTGCATCCTTGTCACCAATGAGGCGTCATTTAGTTAGTGATGCCCCTTTTGTCCGGACTCGTCTTTTGTTTTGTTAGAGCTCCTCATCGGGATGTAGTTGGGTTATTAGGTTGCCATTTTGGCTTTTGAATTATGTTTTACTGATTTCGGCATTTATAAATTTTGATATATATATATATATATATATTTGATTTCTTATTATATTTCTGATTATTAAATGTTTTAACAAATGTTTTATAATCTGAATTGTTTGGGTATTATGTTCTGATATCTGAGGCTTGTGCAAGATGTGACGGGCTCCCACAGATGGTTCACCTCCTATTCCGATCGCGGGCTAGCAATGGGTCG
>CAODLS011131600.1:0-26056 GCA_948243855.1 Flueggea neowawraea
TTTTTTTGTGATAAAGGCTTTTATTAACCCAAAAAATAAACAAATATGCAATTCGGGAACAGAGCAATAATGATGACAAAATCCAAGTAATCTGATCTTATCGTTGGGTGAAAATCCAAGTAATGTCGCCTCAACAGGGTAGTTTGTTCTGCATAAACAGGGCGGGAGAGTTTGGTAAAATGAGGCAGAGAAGAGTACAAATGTAGAAACAAGACTTAAGTGGGAGCGGATAGGGAAGAGAGAGTTGGGAGTTTGGGAATGGGGTACTGAGGGGGAAGACGAGTGGGAGTAATGATGGCGAGAACGATCTCATAAAGGGGCCCTACTTCAACTTTTCCTTAGATGTGGGACCCAAATTACTCAAACAAACAGCCCTCCGACCCATTCATCGTCATGATTCATACTCATCTGACGTAATCATAGCTCTCGGCGCCACGCCTCGATCATGCAGCACCACCACGCGCCAACACGCCACTTCTCTCTCGAGGACGCTCTTTTTGCATGTCGTTTTGCTGCTTCCACAAATCCAACGACTCTTGTTGTTGCATGACGTAACTATTACTCCCATGGCAAAGTCAATCAAAAGTGTTCGCTGCCGACGTGGACTTGTGTGCGTATTTTTTGTTTATTTCTACTTTTCCGACTCATCTTCTCACACCATCATTGTTGCAATTATTCTAATTTACTTCTTTTTTCTTGCCATTAACTATTTTTTTTCGATTTGCAATTATAGTTTTTGAACAAAAAAAGGATCCATATGCCTACTTGAATTGAACTGACTCTTTCGGATCCACATCAATGGGTTCAAATTGTGCCAAAATTATCCAATGTAAATGAGAGAGTCATCGGTGGTTGTGATCCTGGAACTTACAAATTCGCTCAGACTTGGTTGCAGTAAATGGCATTAATGTGTTCTGGTGAATTTCAATCAGCGGTCGTAATAATCGATAATTATGGGTTTGGATTGGATGGTGACGTCCTAATAATGAACCATGGAGGAATCTTAGGCAGATTTAATATACTTATCACATCGCACCAAACCCATACAAATCTCAGTTCCCCCAAATCTAGGACTTGGGATTCTTCAACGTTTAATTGGATTGACAAACAACGGTCCAAATTTTAACACACATCTATCCAACCGGAATTACACTTGTTGCTCCAAAAAAAATAATCTACCCAATCAAACATGCCTGCAGAGTACATATGTATATTTTGTTTGTTAACTCCTACGAATTCTTTCCATTGGTAAAAATAACATAAAACTACTTCTAACAGTAGTATATTATTTCACGGAAGTAGTGTCATATTCAACTTTTACATGATCCTATGAATCTCTTGCCTTCCCAAATAAATCCTAAATTTACGAGCTAATTAGCGTATATACTATACTAATTACAAGCATGTAGTAGTAGGGCCTGATGAGGGGAAGAATGCGGTAGAGGCAGCGCCAGTCGATGAATGGAGATACGGGTTGCTACGTACAAATAAGGTCCTGCCTGGTTTGACTTTTCCTGTAATTGAGGAGCAGGCTTCCTTCTATTTCAAGCATTGCACATTTTCCAAGGATCAAAAAAGCATTTACATGTTCAATCGCAGTCTCCTGCATGCTTCCAGTCTTCCTGTTACTTTCAACACGCCTACGAACAATTCCTCTATCATTTCAAATTTCGACCTATGCTTCACAATCCCTATTCTCGTAGGCACGAGTACATGATTACATAGGGACGTATTTGTTAACCCTAGATATAGTGCAAAATAGTATAAATAAATTATATATTAATAAATTAACAAATTGTATAATGAAAGAATACACAACATAATATATTAAAATTATACTATTTTTCAATATATACACGTACATCTTCACGATGCATGGAAAGCTTCCATACGTACGTCAATATTGTGGACACGTATGGCTAGAACCTTCCAAATTTATTATACTATCTATATTCTATTTCCAGATTCATGCGTACCGTATTTCAACTGAATTTGCTTTAGGTCATTTGGTGTATATGGATAGAGGCAAAGCTAGGGTTTGCAACTATTACAACTAACGTCACTTGGTGAAGTGTATTTGTGTGGATCTAAAAAGTAAATGGGATAGGGATGTCCAACCAAGTATGGTTACTACAAAGAAATTGTGGCTTTAGTCATTCATGTAATCAATTTCATTGTCAGTCTTGTCTCCCTTTAAGTTTAGGGCACTGGACACTAAATTTGTTGCGTCATTTCATTGATTAACTGAAGAGCGTACACTTTTTCTTTTACATATTATCTTCCATTCATTGCTTTGATAATTAAGTGGTCCTTTCATCAACTGCATGCATCAAGCCATTTAATTTCCACTTTGTATAGATCCAAGGGACGACTGGGATCTCGTGCTTTGGGAATTTTCGAGGGCATGATTGGATCATTTTGTCTAGAGCCATGAAACCCTTAATTCTTTTTAATTCTGTGTGATTTGATCAATTAGACACTTGTTGGGTTCAAACGGTTTTCCAGAGACGATGTTTTCTAGATGCATGTTCGAGTTGGATTCATCATTTCACCACTTAAAAAGATTTCCCTAATGCATATGGCTTATATGGACAAAACATTTCATAGCTTATGATTAAATTTGACTCGATCGAAGACAACTGGCTGCTTCTGTCCATGTTAATTAATTAATATACGTTAGTCACCCATCAAGTCATAATACATTCATTCTTCCTCGGTGAGAAACGAAAAATTGGACAATGGCGTGGCAAGGAGGACATTAATAATGGATGGTAATTAAAATTAAGCTAGAAAATGTCAATGGAGTTGAATACAAGTAAGACCAAAATTTTGAAGGTGAACCTAATCAAAACACTTGCAGGGTGGTGACTAGTTGTGAGCGAATCAATGCCTGCTTTGGTTGAACATTGCAGTAGATATCCACCCTAAAAGTTTGAACCTAATCAAAACAACAATATGGGATTTTTTTCTCTTAGTCAAAAGAATTATGTGAGAACAACAAAGTTTCAAGTTCAGTACAGGGATGAGATAATCTGATAAAGTGGAAAAGATCTGTGCAGCTATTTTCTGCATACGATCTAATAAGATGAAATTATGGAATTGATGATCATCATGTATTCATGATTAGAGTGGAATGCGCCGATGAGGGTTGAGAATGAGACCCATGTGTTTTGGCATCCGATGGGTCCAAGCAGTCACACCCACTAAAGAACTTCATCAACACCTTTTAAACTTTCACATCTCCGTGTGAAAAGTTTGGTCCGTAATGAGAGCGTGCAGCATGTGAAATCATGTTTTTTTTTTCTGATAGGGATTACTGTGCTTTAATTATTTGGTTTCGAATCAAATCATATTTTATCGGTCATGTTCAACGATCTCCTATTAATCTTCTTGTACTAATAAAAAAAATCCCCTGGCATGCGCTTTTCTTTAAACTAAATCAAATTTTATTGATTATTAATGGCTGAATACTTATTTTTGATAATCCATTTTAATTGCTCCTCGGATAGGTTGAATATTTTTCTTTACAGGTTATACAATTCCCATTAATTAGAGTTGATATAAAATTAGATATTGCACCACCAAGTCAAGTAGAGTTATTTATAATTAAAAAAAAAGTCAATAGTATTAACTTGCAACCAAACAAGACATTCAAGTATGATTGTTGTTGAGTTGGCTACTGAACTAAAATTAACCAGAGACCTCATCTACAAAAGATGGATAACCATTCAAAACAAACAAGAGGATTTCAGTTAGATATTTTAGAGGGAATTAATTTGCTAATCGGAAACGTTTAAAGAAACAAATAACATATATAGTTATTCAAATAATTACTGTGCATGCAAAAATTAACAATCAGTTCATGACAGAAAAATACAACGCAAACTTAAGATCAACGATGTCTCATAAGTTGTAGCCAAGAATAAAAGAAAGGGCCAAATACATATACATGTTGGCTTAAATTCATAAATTACGGATTCACGTCTAATATTTTTAATATTTTAAGCAGAATTTTCAAAATTATAGACTGATGTGACCAACTTTATAAATTACAGATTCCGAACCCAACAAAAATTCTTAAGTTTGTTTAAAACTTGTTTAGTATCTGTTTACTGTATATTGAAGTTACCAACAACATACAAAACAATATTTAAACAACTTATAAACAAACTATCAACAACATATAAACAACATCCAAGCACATATAAACAATAAATAAAAAATATATAAACAAGATGCCGTGAATTTGCAAATAACATATAAACAAGATATCAACAACATATAAACAACATTCAAACAAGACATCGTGAATTTGAAAATACGAAACCGCATATAAGAAAAGTCACACCATAAGTCAATAATTATAGGAAAATAAATTTGTAATAAACATATATATTCATACAAAAGAAACATTGCAAACTGAAGTGGGTGACCCACGTAATTTCCTCTAAAGGAATTGTAGCATTAGCCTTTAAATTTGTCTCCCGACCATCACGCAATAAAATTGAAGTTTGAAGTGCCTTAATTAGACTTTTATACTAAAATAAAATACTGATTTTGAAAAATATCTTCTAACAATACCAATTTTGAAAAATGTCAGAACAATAAAACTCATTTGAAAAATGCCACATTCGCAAAAAATCGCGATATTTTCACGAGAAATTGATTTTTTCGTGGAAAAATGAATTTCAGTAAAAAAATTAAATAATTTTCCAGAATGTCTCCAGATTTTTCCAAAAGTTTCCAAACGAGGTCTCCAAATGTCTTCAAAAGGAAGCTTTCAATTTTTTAATAAAAAATTGGGTTTAATTAAGAAAGTCTCTAAATGTCTCCAAAGATGTCCAATTCACATTTTTTTGTGAAAATTTGGATTCAATAAATTTTTCGTGTAATTTTTTAATTAAGTTCAATTATTTGTATATATTTTTACGAATTTTACTTTGTTTAATGATAATTAATTTGATTTTAAAATTTTTTAAAAGTCTACGAAGGTCTCCAAATGTAATCACCTCTGCACAAAATCAAATCAAACTCAATGAAAACTAACCAAAATCAATCTACGCAATTAAATCATTAAGTCTCACAAAAGCATTAATGAACAAACAATAAAAAAAATTATTTGGAAAAAAAAACAGGGGCATTTTTGTAATTCTAAAAAAAAGGCAACTAGGGTTTCAACCCTAGCCACTGCCGCCTCCTTCATTCGAGCCACTTTCACGTCGTTTGCAACGTTGCCAGCCACTGTCACCGTCGCGACATGTCTCTGAAGCTCCTAAACGTGACGCGATGTGACTCCTCTCCTCTCTCGTCTTCTCTCTCTGTTCCACCAATCGCCTCTTGTCGCGTTTTCAAATCTGGAGAGAACCAAGAACGAGTTTGTGATGAGATAGAATCGAGATCAATAGAGCAGAGTAGAAGAGAGGAGCGAACCGAGATGGAAAGAGAGGAGGAGAGGAAAAGAGAGAACCGAGATTGAAACACTGGAGGAGAGGAGGAAATAATGCGGGAAGACGTGAGAGATGTAAGAGAGAAAGGGTGAGAGACAGGCTGTGGAGGAGGGAGGCAGCTAGGGTTTTGGGGTGAGAGATGGAGAGAGAAACAATATGGACAGAGGATAAAGAGAGAGAGAAGAGAAGAGGATAGAGAAAAAATTGAAAAAATGAGGAAAATTTGATTTTTATTTGAGTGAATGTGGTATTTTTAAGATTAGATTTCAAAAAATAACATATAGCAAAACTAAAATTTAAAACCTAGTATTCACCTAATTATAAAGTTTTGAATTTTTTTTATTAAAATTTGAATTTTATTTGAGACATATTGCATAATTAACTCTTAGGCATATTCTTTTGGTGCAGGCATTGATATGGCCTGGGACCAACTATTAGATCCGCCCAAGATTTAAGCCATGAATTCAGATATTTGTGTCTATCAATTATTAAAGATCATCCATAAATCATAATCAAGAGGCCCCTCTTAACATCACGTATGGATATTCATGCAACTCGCCAAACAAATTAAACGGCAAAAAAAATCCATAACCATGAATTTGAGTTGAACTTTTGTTCTACAATAGTTGAGTTGATTTTAATTACTGAACTATCTTGGATCTCTGATGCTTTTGTATGTTTACACCCGTACTTGCCTTAAATCTTCAACTCAAATATGGGAACAACATTAAAAAACACAAAAAAGAGAAGGAAAAATTGTCATAGTTACAACATCATTTGATTGCATCATCGTAGTGATAACTTTTATTCATATATTAGACAAACCTAGCTGGGGAACGATGTGGTCTACCCCCATTGGCAGTTCCACCATGTTAGGAGTGAAGTGGAGACCGTTGATGATTGCTATGATGATGGCCTTGTTGGAGCTTATGGGATCGGTTTTTGGTGTTAGATTTGCTCTCCTTGGGTTTATCCTTGATTTCATTTATCTTCTGCAAAGTGTCCAAAACTTCTTCCATGGATGGTCGATTTTTGGGATCAGACTCTAAGCAATGCAGGATCAATTCCGCTGCTTGCATTGCTGCATTTATTGGGTATTGGTCTTGAAGCTTTGGGTCCATTATCTTTTTGAGCTTTCTTTTGTCTTTCAAAGAAGGTTTTGCCCAATCCACCAAATTGTGCTCGTTTGTAGGCCTATTTGTATCTAGTGCCCTCTTCCCTGTCAGCATTTCTAGGAGCACCACTCCAAATCCGTATACATCACTTTTCACGTATAAATGACCTGTTGGGTTGGGTTGGGTTGGTCATAAACTATTAAGTTAGCCACATCCTTGTTTATCAGATAGAAATTTTTTGATAAAGATTTTAGAAAAGACAATAATGGAATAGAAAATAATGATGAGTTTCATAATTAATTTAAAAGCACAAAATTTACCAGTAGCAACATATTCAGGAGCTGCATAACCATAGGTACCCATGACTCGAGTTGTAACATGTGAGTTGCCATTTACCGGCCCTAGTTTGGCCAATCCAAAATCCGAAAGTTTAGCATTGTAGGCGTGCAAAAACAAAGCAAAATAGAACCCAACTTGATCAATACTTGATTATGTTATTGGCTTAAATAGACCCAAAATTGATTATTTTCAGAAAAAACGCAGGTGAAGTTTACCCCATCCAATAGAATGTTCGAGGTTTTGAAGTCTCTATAAATAACACTTTTTTCTGATGAGTACAGAAAGGCAAGGCCTTGTGCTGCTCCGATTGCTACTTTAAGCCTAGTTTCCCAGGACAATGGTTCAGCGCCATCTGCAACAAATTAGCTTCCTAATTAGTAAACCAATTAATCGAATTCTTGGATGTCCGATTAACTATCTTCTTATTTGTACACTAAATGGAAATGGTTCTTGCCTCTGAAAAGATGTTTTTCTAAGCTTCCTTTTTGCATATGTTCATATACAAGAAGAAATTGTTTCTATTCCCAACAATACCCCAACAGCTTCACCAGGTTCGGATGAGAAAACTTTTTCCCAAGAACTTCACCTCTGAATGCAACAACACCATTTTCAATTTATCTAATTCATTGTTATTTATCGAATACATAATCAAGTCCTTGAACATATGACATTATCCAAATAGGTCAGCTTTTGTTTTGTTCAATTATTGGAAATGAAGTTTTATAATTTTCGTTAATTTAGTCTTTTTGTCACATCGAAAAGACCTTTTCAAATGCCAAATGTCAATCGGAGATTAAAAAAGCTAAAATAATGAAAAAATAAAAATGCTAATCAAATCTCCAGTTGTTTTTAGATGATGAGAACATGTAATACATACGTTTAATGGAAATGGGGGTCATCATGAACGTCATATTGAAATAGCAGAGTCAACAGTCAAGCAAATATATATGTAATACTCATTAATTAATTAAACATATATAATGTGTGATAAAAGCACTCTGCATGAATTTGCATATGTAATTACAAGCCAAATTACAAATTCACGTTGACTTGGTCAACAACGGCATAAAGAAATCTCTCCGTTCACATTATTGAGGTCAATCTGTGGACTTTAACAATAATTCTGCTAAACAGCTAGCATTGCTCTTTCAAAAAATATTTGAATTCAACAAGTTGCAGAAGCATAAATCGATATGAATACTAAAAAACTCTCAATATGTATACGAACCTGCCATTCTTCTAGTCCTTGGGAGCTGTCAGGGTTGGATTTCTTGACGGCCACTTGGATGCCAAGGCCAACCTTAGAAGGAGCAAAAGTTTTCTCATCAATCCATCCTTTAAACACACGTCCGAATCCACCTTCTCCCAGAATCGTGTCGGGTCTGAAGTTCCTCGTAGCGCTCTTTAACTCGGCTAGCGTGAATACTTTAAGATTCGGAGTAACGATTCTCCCACTTGGAGGCGGAGTTTCATGGTTGTTACTTCCTCCTGATTGTACGGATCTGTCCGAGTTGTTAACATTGCTACTGCTACTTCCACTTCCACTCGTCGTTCCATTAAATCCAGGGCTACCATTTTTTGGCATCTCTGAATTAATTACACCAAAAACAAGGAAATTATGAACTAAACATATACTATATATACACATGAAGAGTAATGAAATAACAACAAAGAATAAAATGGGGATGAAATGAACAAGCAGTTACCAGGTTTGATGGCGTTGGGGCTGGGAGGAGTTCCAAAGCAATTTCCCATGTGGAAACAGAATGAAGAGAGGTTTTGGAATATGAAGAGAAGAGTATAGGTTTATAGCGCTATATGGGTCTATGCTTTGAAGGTTCCCTGAAAGGGCAAAGAAACAACGAGAACTAAGCAGTTTTGTATGTATTTGTAAGGTTGGACTCCCTCTCTCTTTGTGTGTGTGTTGTGACTTTTTCTTGGTTTTCTTGTTTACGTCGCTGCTTCTAAAGTTGGCCTCTTTTTATACGCTTTGTTTTGGCCAATAATTATTCGGACAAAAAACTAGAGTCTAGAGATTAGACGTTGACATTTACTCATTTGCTAAAAGAAATTATAATGTTGTTAATCTATACCCTCTTGTGTTTCTGTCTTTTTATTCAATTTAATAATGATACTACACTAGAATCACTTCATATAAGCAAACAATATATAATATTATCATAATTCTATTTCTTAGTTATCAAGGTGCTGAATTTGTTGCGTCGATAAAGCCCAACTTGATAATCATATAGACATATATAAATAATTATGATGTTGCAATTTTCTTGGTTAGAAACGGTTAGCCGAACCGAAATTGATATTTATTAAAGTTAGGATTTTTTTAGAAAAAGAAAAGAAAATGCAAAAAGGGAGACAATAAAGTCAATGATGGGATCATTCCGACAATTTCCAAATCTTTAGAATTTAGTAGCAGTAGGGACCAATTTCATCAAAAACAAAAAAACATTAAATCAGAACCAAGGCTGTGTTTGGTAAGTAGACGTGTTCAACTCAACCATCTGGATGTATATTAGTTGGTTGCTTCGTATCAAGTGTTTTTTCTTTTCCAAGTTTATAAATGTGATCCTATTTGAGATTGAGATGGTGACAACTTACATATACATCAAGTTTTGCAATGAACCCCATTCTCTTGGTATTGAAATTGAACCACTAAGACAGTTGTAAACGAAGTCATTATAAATCCATAAAACATTCCGATTAGCTACGATCCGCTTGTAAACCTAACAAGAACAAAAAAGCAATAAGAGGATTTTCATGTTATGTAATCCTAAATGCACTTGACCTATTTAAGAAATAACAATTTGACTTTCAAGTAAATTTCTGCAAAAGAATTGACATTGTCAGATTTTTTAAAATCTTATGAACATACTGACATCTGACTAATGGAGTGGAGTGCTGATGACGAGCTAAGCTCTCCAAAAAACCAATATTCCAAATAAAAATATTTGCTGCGATGTCTAAAACTAAGCGGAGGAGCTCAGTGCATTACAATTATTTGTCCTGTTGCATAGTTTATTTGTTGAGGGTTTTGTATATATGGGACCTTGTCAGCTCTATTTTGTGGAGTGGAGGGATGCAGTCAGTCTCATACCGACCAATGATCTCAAAAACCTGTCATCAGAAAGAAAGTAAATTTATTATCAACAACCAATTGCACCATAATAAGACTTTGAAATTTGTTAGAAAAGAAGGCTTACAACTCTTGGATGCAAACAAGGAAGCAAGTCCAATGGGAATAAAGACAATGCTCGGTGAGGGTATTTATAGTGAATAATTTTATTGAAATATCTGTTGAAGATAATATTGTTAAGTTAATTAAAAATCTTTTGTAATTATCTATTTTTTTAACAAATCTGATCATGATAACTCAAATTGAAATCAGATAAAATTTTTAATTAAATATCTAACCATTTTTAATTAATTATTCAATAATTATAGAAATTATAATATTTAATTATAGTAATTAATTATATTTAAATATTAATTTAAATTACAATAATTACATTTTATATTATCGAAATTTTTATTGATTATATTTTAATTGCCGCAGCAGCATACATGTTAAGTGAAATAGTATTATAGAGGCAACCTCTCGGTAAAAACTTTATTCTTTCAACTCACTAAATAAATTTATTTTTACTATGCAATACAAAAAAACTCAATAAATAAATACATCACAACAAATTATATTTATGGGTTCGTCTAAGATAAAAATGAATTCAACTTGATAACTAATGGAAATTGATAAATATTGCATGTATCACGACGAATACAGTAATCATCATATGATCTAATCTATATATCAAACGATTCTAACCAAAAATAGAATTCTTAAAAACATTTATTACACACGCTCAACCAATTGGCAAACAAATGGAATTCGGCATCCATTTTGAGGACTTATAAGGGTTTATAAATAAAAAAAAAGAATAAAAATATTTAAATTTTTTTCTCATATCCGTATATTTATATATATTATAATATTTTAAAATAAACGAGTATAAAAAAAATATGTTATATATAATGTGTTAATATACTATACACTTATATTATATTTTTATAGTTTATAAACTATAAAAATATTATATTTTAAAAAATGACGGAAGGGTCACCGTACCCCTCCTCCTGAGCCCGCTTGGCCGCTAGGTTCGCCCCTCCAAATATACAGTGACGCACACGGTGGGCGATCAAATTTCTGTCAAACTATGCATCAACTTTTGCATCTACACAACTGCTTTCTGAAAAAAAAAAGAAATATATTAGAAAAACTCAATTGGAGTTGACCGTCGAAATTGAGTATATTTTAGTAGTATTTAATGACACATCAAAACAAAGAAAGAAAAATGAAGCTGTGGAAATTTATAGAGAGATTGCGGCTCAGTCCTGGATTTGTGGTTTAGGTCGTTCCTAATCATGACCAACAATATCTCCATGTTTGCATAGTTTCAATTTTCTATTTATTTTGTTTATGCTCATTTAAATGTCTAAAATTTTAAATCGGTGAGAAATAGAGAAAGAACCATTTTAGGGAGACGATATAGATTGGTCATTGACTCAATGGTGCCATTGCTATGGATATTTAGGTTATTTTATTTTATTTATTTATAGAGAAAAATAATCTAAAATTTAGCCAATTTTAAACTATATGAAAAATAATACGAATAGTCATAAAATTAAACTATTAAAACAAAAGACGTAGAAAACAATTATAACATGATAGTTTCTACATGTCACATTCATTTGGCGTATATATTAAATATACAATGATATTCTTTAATAATTATTCTGCTATATAAATTAAATCAATTAATCTTGTGTGAGAGATTACAATCTTTGTATTTGTGCCTTTGAGTTTCAATTTTTTATAAGTATGTTTTTTTTAACTGCATAATGCATCAAAAACTAATTTGAACAAGCCAAAATTTATCTCATCAAAATAGTAGCATCTACTAACAATAATAGTATAATTTTTTTATGTGCTAAATTGTTTGTTTTAGTGACTTAATTTGTTTTAATTAATTAATAAATCAACATGATAAAAGCATTTTTAATATGCCCACTAAATATTAATTAAATTAATTATATAAAAAACTATTTAAAAATTACAAACTAACACAAAATTCAAAAATCAATGGTAAAATCTTAGAGAATGTCTAGATTCATATCTTGTATATGATAAAACAACGCTCTCATGCCAGTTACAAGTCTTTTTTAAAAAAATATTTTGTTATCATATTACATAATAATTGTTATTTTTTCAGAATTTTTATTCATTCTTTTCCAGTTTATGCAATTAAATACTCATCAACAAAGTTTATGTAACTACATGAGCAATTAGTCAATTGAAAATACTATTATTTATAATATTACGTCTGTGATTAGTAATACTATCACTTCAATGTCACTACAACTTTCGCTGTAAAACTTCCGATTCGACCTTTCCACTCCGAAATCCTCATCAGCTTTTTATCCTCCAAAAAAATTATTTTGATATAACAAATTATTTTCTGCATTTTTTTCACTTCACTCCTTTTCAAATCTTATAAAGTCAACTACGGAAATTTTAAATTTATCCTTCTTAAAGATAACGGATTTCAATAAATTCAATTATATGTCAAGATAACGGATTTTTCTATAAAAAAAAAAAGACAAAGAAAGAAAGATTAATAGTGATAATTTGATTGAAATTAGAGAATGGATTTTAAATTTTTAAGTAAATGTCTGATTAAAACATTAATGATTAAATGTTGTTATATTTTTAATTTAAATATTTTTTGTTATAATTATTTCATCATTTAAAAATTTATTATGTGTAATATGTTTATAAAATAAACCCCGCAAAGCGCGGACGTAAAAAAAAGGGAAAGAAAGTGTAAGGTCGCATTTAAATAAACATAATCATCATGCTTAAGAAAATTGATGGGTCCTTTTTTTAAGAAATTTCATGCATCTGAAGCACTTCCACACTGAAAAATAGACTATTAAGGCATGATGGAAAGGTCAATCAACGTTTTCACACAAATGGACGAATTCGGGAAACTGCGTTCTATATATTTATGCATGATTCATGACCCTATTATTTCTTTCTTTCTTTTTTTGTGAAGCAGAGGATTAATCTTGAGATGAAGTTTTACAATGTTGACTAAATGGAGCATTTGTGGGGATGGTTGGTAGGGTATGCGGCGGATATATGCAGACAAATATAGAGTGACGCACACTGTGGGCGATGAAATTTCTGTCAAATTATGCATCAACTTTTGCATCTAAACAACTAAAAAAGACATATATTAGAAAAATTCAATTGGAGTTGACCGTCGGAATCGAGTATATGTTATTAGTATTTAATAATAATACATCAAAACAAAGAAAAAATGAAGCTGTGGAATTTCATAGGATTAGGTGATGAATGGGATGATGATTTTGAGTATAAGAGGACGACTAAGAACAGCACCACCCGGTTTGACAAGATTTAACCTTCTACAGTGATAGGTCTATGATGCTTTTTGTGGATATGCTGTAGGATTTTAGGGATTTAATTAATTTTGTTGGCCCCAATCGTGAACGAGGTCGGCAAGAAAGCACCTGACTGTGTTCGTTTTTAGCGGACAGAAATGACAAATTTCAAGAGCCAAAAACTAAGACATTCCTCATCGTTAATTGTTTTCTTTATCAATTTGTATTCACAAAAAGAATCCTAGGATAGAATAGTATGGTTGTAAGATCCCTATAAGCATTGCATTATTCAGGTTCCTTTGGGGGTTTAGTTCGATATATGCGCATATGCTTCTTGTTATTAGTTGGCTTTACAATAACATACTTCTCTTTTTTTAGGGTATATAAAAATGCTATGTGCATTATCTCATGTACTCTTAACTAAATATTGATACGTGTTTTTTCTATTTACTTAATTAGATTGTTGGGCAAATGGGAGACCCTTTCTAATAAAAAACTAGTTATCTCTTTGAGGTAATTTTCATTGCAGAGTACATAAAAGAGTGTAAAAAGAAAAAAAAAATACTAATTTTCTCTTTGAAGTGTAAAATTCTTATTGAAGAGTGCATAAAAGAAAGTGTTGTTGACATTGCTCGTAGAGTATATATACAATTTATGAGTCTGTGTGATGCGGTGCGGAGTGGCTTCAATATTATTATGGCTCAAGATCAATTACATGAAGTATGCCACTTTTGTTACCTCGATTCGTTTACTTTGGGCAAATTGATATTGGCTCAATGTTCGAATATGTGTGTGGCACCGTTTACACAATTTGTAGTCCACCGAAGTTAGGGGCCTGTTTAGTTGTGAAAAGTTTTCACTATTTCTTACAGAATTAGAAAACAGAAATGAAAAAATAAAAAATTTGTTCAATTTTTTTATCAACAAACATATTTTCTAAATGCTTTTTAATACATAAAACTAAAAAAAAAAACAGAAAATTATTTTCTCAACTAAACATGACTTATGTTTCTATTAAAATTAGTTTTAAGATTTATTTAATGTATTTAGTTTAATATATATAAGACTCTTATTAGGGTTTTACGAATACGACATAGATATGCAATCGAAACTTGTTTTTACATTACATGCTACGTTGCATGAGTGTGACCCTTTTTTCGCCATGTATCGCTAAGATAAAGACACGTTAAATTTAGCAAGAATGTGCAGTTGCGTTGTAAGAGGAAATTACAGAATAATAAATGTATGTGAGCACCGTTCAAGGTAAGCTAAATATTTTTCATCATAATTACTATTGAATGATATGTATGGAAACTAATAGTCAACTATGAGAAGAATTTGTAAATATAGAAGCATATATAGACAAAATTTTCATTGAACTTTTCTACATTTTTGAATTCTTCTGCCGAAAACAAGGAGAAAAGTAAACAAGAAAACTTACCAAAAGAACAAAAGTAAACAAGAAAAAGATTAAAGCAGGTCCAGGGCAGAATACATAATTAGCCCCCGAACATGCATCCAACATACCTCTAACTCTCTGAACTGAACTTCAACTTTGAGGCGGCTGGAGGGACGTTGACTGTCCACCTATCCCACCAATAAATCAGCAAGACTTGAGACATTAATTCAACATTGTTTTCCGAGATTTGGCATATTCAACGGTGTCTTCCGAAACATGTGTGTAACCTTGTCTGGGTGCTTTTACGGGTATTTTTAGTCCATACACTTTTCCAAATAATTTTAAATTGCAAGGATGACAAAAAAGTGAAATAATTTAAAAGCAATAATCAAAAGCTGTATAAATTAAATAAATCTAGCACATAGTAGAAAATTGGCACATATCATAAATTTGTAAACCTAAATCAGTTAGCAAATTGGCCAAATTAATCAACAAAAAGATAGGAGAACCTAGTTACAAAAAGTGACAAGATTATGCAACTAAACCATAAAAAGGGGTACAAAGTGGCCTAACTTAAGAATTAGCAGCCAATCTATACTAATATAAAGCAGACATATTTAATTACCTCATTAGTTGCGCCAAGAAATAGTTTCAGAGTTTAAAAATGTTCCAATAAATGGTATCAGAGGTTAAAAAAAATTGTACCACCATTTGATATCAGAGATTGAAAAATTGCTTTAACATTTGGAGTTCAGAAGTTTGTGTTTAATAGAAGAAAAGCAAAGAAGATGATTCCAACGAGTCACTAGTTATGTGTTTCATGTTGCGTTTCAAAAATAACAAAAGCTTTTGTATTTTAAGAGCACGTTATGCTAGAAGTACGCTATTTTGAGCTGCACCTTAATGAATCATTTTAATTTAAAAAAAATACTGCAAATGCTTGTACACTTTCTGTACACCAATGTACCCAACTCAAATTCATTGAATTATTTTTTAAAAAAAATTATGAACGCCTTTTATACACTTGTGTTTACTATTATACGCCTTTGTACACTCTGTGAAAAATTTAGATTTTTTTTATCTTTTCTAAAAAAAGAGCTCAATTACTTGCGAGTAGACGTGGTCATTCTTAAACTGGACCGCCCAGAACTGGAATTGGCCGAATCGCCCACCTTAACGATCCAATTTAGGTTCAAGAATGTTTAAAACCGTTGAACTGTTAGTTAACCGGCGGTTTGAACTGTTGATTTAAACCGCTGTTTAACCGATGCTTTGACCTGCCCAACCCGCCCATTCTAGAAATGGACTATTGCCAATGGTTCAATTTTGGACCGTTGGCAACAATCCATTTGGTCCAACGATCATTTTGAAGCAGAACCCAAATGAAATACAACAATATTTAAAAATAAAAGTAAAAAAATTCGGTTTGAACAAGACCAAATCGGAACTAGAACCGTTGACCGAATCGGTCAAAACCGCCACAAGTCAGAACCGAACTAGAATTGAATCACCCAGAACTGCCTCTGGACGGTTTGGTTCCGATTTAAAGAGTTCCTCGAACCGGAACCTCCGATTCATGAATCAGGACCATCTCTACTCACGAGAAGTCAATCTCTCCCAAAAAAGTTAATTATTCATGAAAATACCTCTATTCCTCTTGAATTTTCAAAAAAAATGATATTTTTAATATGTATGTTAACTTTTTGTGGCATTTTTAATATTACAAATTAGAGGTCACAATTTTTTAAAAAATGGTATTTTTAATGTGTTATTTTCCCATTTATTTTTTCCGATATAATGCCTCACCATTTGAAACTCTGATATGAAAACCACACATCTCCGAAACCATAATATGTTTCTAACTCCATTCATTACACTCTCTTCAACTGCGTTTAAACAATGGGTTTGGTTTAAGTTGGGGAAGGTCAGATGGGAGTACAAAGTCAGTTTTTGTTTTCCTGTAGTAAAGCTTTATCTTTTATATATATATATATATATATATATATATATAAGAAAAGGACCAACCCACTTAAAATACCTAACCAGCGAGACTAAACCGGTGTTTAAGTAGCACCATCCCCAAACCAACTCAGCGAGACTGACCATGTGTAGTAAAGCTCTTTGGAGCACCATTAACTTAGTTTTACCTGATACTAAACAATGTTGTCTATTTTTCAAATGAATTCCAACATGTCATGTGTGCACTTGGGGAGAATAAACCACAGATATATGCCTTACAATTATTCAAAGGACATCCCTATCATCACGACTTTATAAACAAAAACAAAACAGCTTCTAAGCCAAACCAAACTGTAAATACATACATGTATTTATATATATATATATATATATATTTACGTACTGTGTAGAAGCAAATATTACATGGTATGCTCACAAGTCATGTCTCTCCCATGGCAAAACACCTGCAGGCTGCAAGAACACAGAGATCAGATCGTCATGATGTTTATCAACAAATTGTCAATGGCTTGTTAATTTGTTAATTTTTTCAATCAATGAAGAAAATAATTAGTACAGAACAAGAGCTAATGACTTAAAAGTCATTATAGGGTTCCCCAGCAACTGCCCAGTACCATTTCACATAGAAGAAGCTCTCCTTGACTCTGGTTCTCGACTAACAGCATTCCTTTCTGGTGGCGCAGGTGAGGTTGATGCAGCTCCTTGTCCCCGACCCTTATTTGAGTCAGGGGCATTACTTTGTGTTGCCAAGTATTCAAGGGCTACAACAATATCACCAATAAGAGGGCGAAAATTTGCTTCCTCGTGAAGACACATTGCAGTGATAGCAATCGCATAGTTCAAACAACGGCGAGGATACTGTCCTTTCAACAGCGGATCAACCAATTGCGAGAATCTCTTTTGATCCTTAAGAAAGGGGCGAGACTGCCAAAAAAAAAAGACACTCGTTAACTGATATTGTTGTATGGTTATCAGTTCTCTTTTCGTTTGGTTTGAGATTGAGAATGACATGAGAAATGCAGTTAGAGCATATTAAGATGAAACTCTCGCACATTAAGGTGATACATGTGAGACAATAAAGCGGAATCAAAATAGTCTAACAAAGTTGGTAAAACAAGTCAGAAGAAGGAAGTTAATACAACTAAGAAAATCAAAGAGAATGCAAGGGGCTTGGTTGAATAAACAAGAAAATAATGAATCAAAATATTTGTTCCCATTATAACTGTGGTTCATTTTATGCAAACAAAGTAATAAAAACATGTTTTAACTCACCCAAGCAATGAGGTTCTGCTCTCCTGGCATCTTGGACCGATCAATTGCCTTCCGCCCAGTGATTAACTCCAACATGACGACACCAAAGCTATAAATATCGGATTTAAGAGTCAATTTACCACTCATTGCATACTCTGGAGCACAGTATCCATAAGTTCCCATCACTCTGGTTGATACATGTGTATTTTCACCAACAGGACTCAATTTTGCAAGTCCAAAATCTGACAGTTTTGGGTTGAAATCATTATCTAGCAAGATATTGGCAGATTTCAAATCACGGTAAATGACAGGTGGATTTGCTTTGCAATGTAGGTGTTCAAGCCCTCGAGAAGCTCCTACAGCAATCTTTATCCGGGTGCTCCAGCTCAGAGGCTCTTTATCAGAGTCCAAATCTGCAATAGAATAGAATGAAAAAAGATGTGTTCCAACCAAATTTGTTTGACCAACAATCATGGACCTGAATTTGCACAGTAAAAGATTATGCAGTAGAAATTAATTTGTCAATAAAAAGGAATCTTCCTCAAAAAGATCTTAAAACATATGATTTTTATCAATTTAGTTTAGTGCAAAACAATTTCAATGTTTCCCACACTGGAAGAAGAAACCAAAAATAAGAAAAACAAAGTAGAACTAGTCATACAATTGACAATGAACATGCTAACTATAGCAGCAAAAGATAATCATGGAATCACACTGATGATTACATTGACAGATTTGACAGCTAAAAAACAGCAACTACTGACAGATATCCTCATACTTGATTCTATTAGTCACTTGGATGCAGAGAAACTCACACAATTTTTATAGGAATAAGAATAAAAAGTTTACCGAACAGATGGTCTTCCACGCTGCCCATTGGCATGTACTCATAGACCAAAAGTCTCTGATCACCAGCCGTGCAGTAACCAATCAACTTGACAAGATTAGGATGGTGTAACATGCTCAACATAAGAACCTCCACAATGAATTCCTGAAATCCCTGGACACCATCATGATTAAGCTGTTTCACTGCAACAACCTGATCATGCAATTCAAACAACATAAGACATTTTAAAGGAGAAGCCACTAGAATCAACAAATCCAACAAAAAACAAACATAGTTTACGTCAAAACAAGGCCAATTACCACTAAATGATCCTACAATTGGGTGTTACTTCACATAATAATGCACATACAAAATTAAATTGGCAGTACCTGGCTTGATTCCAAACGACCTTTGTAAACCCTACCAAAACCTCCCTCACCAATCAAATTGATCTCTCTAAAATTCTGGGTGGCTGCTGCAAGTTCCCTGAACGTAAAGCTACGCGCGCCACTGTTGCCTGGGGCCTTTCCGTTCACCTTCCCGTTCTCTACCGTCGACGAAAATACAGAATCATATACAACCAAACAATTTAAGACAAAAAAAAAAAGAGAATCCGGATCCAGCAAAGAAAAAGTTGAGAAATTGTTGGCACTAACCATGCACATTCGATCTTCCCCTCCCACTAACTGCATTAAGTCATTACATATTTTATGAAAACCAGCAAAAGACGAAAGCTTTATTAATTCCATAACTCAAACAGCGGGAAAGGGAACAACTTTTTTTGCGCGTGGTGTGTGTGCGCGAGAGACGGAAGAAATAAATAACTAATGAAGAAAAGAACCTGAAGAATCAAAGGAATAGCGCGAAGTAGATCGAGTGGCGGTTTCAATGTCGATCTTAGCATCCTTGCGGCGTGAATGTAAGCAAGAAAAGCAGCTCATTGTTTCTAAGATTTCACCACCATTCCTGTTTTTCTTCTTGCTACCAGAAAAAAGAAATCCAACCTAACAGAAAGAGTCAGAGACGAAGCCCAACCAAGAGAGGTTCGGTTTCGTCTCTCTCTCACAGACACAGAGACAGAAACCCTCAACAAGATTCAGGGAAGTTGGAACCTCCGAAAACTGCAGAAATAAAATATAATTGGTTGTAGTAGGGAGTGAATTTTGGTATATTAAGGCAAAAGGCAGAGAAAATCACGGGTTTGCTATGCTCTATTGTTAGGTAATTTATCAAGTGGCAATGGCAATTGACATTGAAGAAATAAAATTAAAAGTGCCAAATTAAGCGAATTAAAGTAATCAAATGCAATGGGACAATAACAATATTAATATGTAAAGTAGCGACGGAAACCTCTCTTCACTTTCATTGCACTGTCTCAGTCTGGATGATGTGGGCCTGCTTGTCCTCTTCTTTTTTTTTTTTTCTTTTTCCTTTTGTTAATACCACTTTATTTTTTGTTTTTTTCGAGATATTATTTGTATTTTCATAAAATATGAAGTATTCAGATTTATGATAATTATTAGTATAAAATGATGGGCGATACTTTGAATATTATTAATATATTTTATTTTTTTTATGAATATTTAATTTTTTAAAATTTAAAATTAAAATAAAATAATATAATTGTGAATATCATATTAAATTTAAATTTTTTTAATATAATTTACAAAATTTAATTTTTTAAATATAGTTTAAGGAATTATTTTCTTTGTAACTTATAAAAATCTTTAATACATACCTATTTTTAACTCTTGAAACATCTTCAAGTAAAAATAAATTGAGACAATTATAAACTAATGTAGTTTGACAATGTTTAAAAGTAATTTTTATTGAGATTGAAGAATTACAACATGATAAAAAATTTTAAGTGACTTATTTAATATAGCTTGTCAAGGAATTGGTTAAAAGATGTATTGAGCCAATCATCGTTTATTGCATAATAGATAAAATTTTACATTGTCAATGAATAATTATAAAAAAAATAAAGCAAAAATTTGATCTTCCATAAACCAAATCTATTCGTTCATCTCTAATTGAAATATTAACAAATTCAATAATCAAAATACACTTTACTATGACAATCAATTTGATTGTGAATTTATTAGTTCACAATACCAATTTTAGAACTTGCACTTATTCATGGAAATTAATTTTTAAGGACATTTGAAAAATCAAAATTAATAAAAAAAGATCGATATATAGAATCAGATAAAAAAAACAGCGGTGATATGAAAAATAATATAAAGATTTAAAAAAAATACATTGTTGTGGTGAATATTAAACAATATGTGTAAATATATAATTTATTTTTAAAATGTACAATGGAATTCATTTAAATAAAATAGATTTATTCTTATATTTTAAATTATTATTGTATATTTTATTAATTACTATATAAATTGATTAATTGATATAAATGTCTAATGTAAATATATTTATTATTATTTGTATGACACATGTTATATTAGTAAAATACTAAATATCGTTAATTTAAAATGACACATATCAATATCTAAATACATGTATTTTCTTTTATATTAATATATAGATATTAATTATTTTGGATTAAATGGTCATCAAATGACCTTGGATTGGTGGTGTTTCTGCTAATATGACACTGAAAGTAGTAGTAATGAGTGGCGAGGGATGCGGAGAATGAACTGTGCGCGCTTTATAAAATCAATTAGTTAAAGATTGGTGGTTAATTATAGATTTTGGCGCATTGAGTGAGACATTTGCGTATATACCAGTATACAGCTTTTTATTTCAATCTTCATCCCGCGCTTTCTCCTTCGTCTCTTCTAATCTCTCTCTCCGTCTCCTTCTTTACTGTTTCCTTAATTGTTTCTACCTTCTATTTTTATGGTGAACCAAAAGGGGGTGTTAAGAAATTGGTAAGTTTTAGTAGATATGCGGAATGAGCCAAGCCTTACATTTAGGCTGCGTTTGTTTCAGGTTATACAAGGTTAATCATTACGCTGTTCAAAAAAAAAACAAAAGGAAGGTTAATGATTAGAGGAACAATATCTTATCCCCTTTAAGTGTGCTTGGTACTCGTTTATTTTACAAGGGGAATGGTTTGAGTCATTTATAGAGCACAATCTACTTCACATTCAACAATGATTAGGCTTCGTTTGGTATGTTTATGAAAATTCTCACAAAGTTAATTATTGAAGAAATATATTATCTGAGAAGTTAATCATTGAAAAAATCTTATTTTTATGTGTTTAATATGAAAATATAATTTTTGAGAAGTGTGATTGTAATATGATTTTTTTATTAGTTAAAGACTATAATGTCCTTGAAATAAATACACTAATTATAATTTATTTAAAGAATTAATATAGTTGTAGAAGATTATAATTATTTTTTAAAAAAAGCGATGATGAACAATATGAGATTTTGTATTTAAAATTTTACCAAGCCTAATTTATTATTTAAATATGTTTTTTTATAGAGTATTATCATTGAATCAATAATTTTAAGAATCTCTGAATAAAAAAAAATCATGGAGTATTTTCACTGAAACATAATTTATTTCTTATTATAGACTTTATTCAATTCTAGATATATATAATCAACAATAAGACCATGCCATGCAGGGACAAAGGCAGGATTTTGGCTAAAGAGATGCTAAATCATAGTTCCGTCATTGATACTGTATGTACAGTGTGTGTGCAAAACTAAAGATTATATATATAAGAATGTATATATTTGAAGAGTGCTAAAAACAAAGAAAAAACATGAAACAAAATTTGTGTTGCTTTAAATTTCTCAAACAGAAGGTACAGAGTATTAAACATATCTACCAATTTTTACAAATTAAATTAGCAATATTTAAAACTTTCCTATGACTTAAGAGAATCATTTGTCAACGACCAAAATTCACAGCACTTAAATCATACAAACACACTCTAAATAATCATTCAGAATTTCAACTAAAACAACCATCATTACAATCAAAAAACTCAATTCACAAGCACCAAATTTAAACAATTCATTCCTAATTTCAATTCAACAACAAATTCAATAATCTCTCCAATCATAAATTTAAACAATTCATTCCTAAATTCAACAATAAATTCAACAATCCATTCAACCTTAAATCTCTAATTAAATCTGAAATTTGCTAAAAAAAAGAAAAAAAATGTGAGCTGCTATTATGGTGAACTCAAGGCCTCACTTCAATAAGCGACGTTGTGTAAAAAGCCACAACAACTTGGTTTGTTTTACCTAACAACAGCTTGGTTAATGGGCCTCAGACTAGTAATTTCCATTTGCATTATTTTTCAAGAGCCAGCGCTGCCACCACAACATCTCTAGGGTTTCAACAGAAATTTAACACAACAACACTGTGGCGGCGCTCAGACGTGAAAGGAAGCAATTCGCCGCCCCTCTCATTTCTCCCCAATCATACCCCGCTCCTCTGTGATCCTCTCTTCTCTCTAAGTATGCTTTCTCTATCTTTCTCTCACTTCTGCTCTCTCTTCATTTGTCACTTCTGTTGGGTTGAAGACAGGCCGGCAGGGACGGAGCCACGCCGGAGGGAAGCTCCTATGGCTCTCCTCTGGCGGAAGGGGGTTGCTCCGGCACCCCCTTGTCCCTTAATAACTCCGTCCCTGATGCCATGGCTGATCCAATTGAAACCAGACGTTTTTAAAACAAAAGAAAAGGTGAGATAGTCATTTGCTCACTAGGAAAGAAAAAACATTGGTCTCGCCTGTTATTTGAGTTCCCATACGGATAGGAAGAACTTCCTAAGGAACTCGAGAATTTAATCAACCAAACAAAGCCCAAGTAATTATCTTCCTTTACTACTCAATTGCCCTCCAAACTTCCCCCATACCAAACAAACCCTTAGAACACTAGAACATACTGTAGAGAAAGTATCTTTTTACAAAATTTCTGTAAAAAAACACACGCACATCTACTATGGCATACAAAACTGATCATTTTTTATCCTTTCTCTCCCTGTGATTATCGAAACTACTCATTAAAACAACTTCGAGACTCTTTTAACCAATTTTCAGAATACATATTTCTATGCGGTGGATTCCCTTTTTTGAAAAAACACAAAATAAATAGCAATTTTAGTAATTCAAAAATAAAAAATGCAAAATAAATGAAGATTGAGTAGTAGAAGGATGGAAACAAATGAAAGCTGTGTGTGAAACACGGTGCATAGACAGGAGTAACAAAAGCTGGCGTGTAATCATAATTAGTAAGAATTTAAATTGGTTCCGAAAAGGGGTGGCAAGGAGGTTGGTCTTTGATCTATGTTTGGCAGTCAACCAACAATCCATCAGTCATGTCTTTAAAATGGACCATCCAAAATGCAAGGAGGGCGAGGCACTTGAATTTGAATCGGTAAATAAAAGTGTGGTAAGATTACTCGTAATTTAGAGTCTCTAAAGTTGTTTCGTAGAACGTTTGTTTAGTATTTTTATTGTTATTTTATTAAAATTTTTAGTTTTTAACCTCTCAATTTTTCATCTGTAATCCGGAGGCTACTTTAAAAGTCTTACAGGACCCCTACTCAGCTTTTCATTAAACACAATTTTATTTTAATCCTCTAATTTTTATCTACTACTTCATTTAATATTTTCTACCCCAAATTCATTAAAATAAAAATAGTTCATTCAAATAAAAATAATTCTTTAAAATAAAAATATTACATTGAAATAAAAAATAATTTATAAAATTTAAAAATTAAATTCACCTAAAAATTTTACATAAAAATTAAAATATTACAAATAAAATATTAAATATTACATTAAATTAAAAATATTACAACCCATATTTTTTACAAATTTTTTTACAAGTGTATTCATGCAAACGTCGTGCCGCGGGAGTCATGTCCGGCGTATCTTTGTTGAGCATCGCTATGTCTTCCTTAAATTGTTGATCTTTGAGATACTCCATTTTTCTCGTTCGATCTCGAGCCGTTGTTCTTTTTTCTTTCTTTCTATTAGCTTCCATCGTTTCGAAAGCTTTGTGATTTAATTATTTCTCGAACAACATGTCGTCCAAAATGGACGCAACTTCGGAGACGTCACATGATGTCGATTTTCCTTTCTCATGCACGTTGTCTTTTGTTTTTTGCTTGGTTTTTTGCTCTTCCCATTTGGCCTTATCTCGGCTCATTGGGTGAGCCTCTTGGGTTGACTCTCCTTCGACGCGAGGATTGGAGGTGTTGAGATCGAATGAGTTGGAGCTAGTGTAGACGCCTTGGTCGTTCACCTTGGTTCTTTTTGGATCAACCTTGGGTTCCATGGACAATGCTTCCCTCCATTTCGGATGATCACGTAAAATTTTCCAAACGTCATCGTGGAGGAAATGGGTTTTCATCTCAACAAAGTAGACAGCGCGTACTCGCTCCATAATCATGTCGTCGCTCCAACCGATATGATAAGTTGAAGCAACATTGTTGTAGATGCTGTTAAATAAGGTGACAGTTTTGTTGAGTGTGTGCCACCTATTTTTAACGGTCTTCCCATAACGTTGATTGCTTATCTCTATCCCATGGTTGAAGCGTGCAGTCACCCGCTTCCAAAAAGGGTTGACGTTTTGGTCGTTTGATATTATGGGGTCTTCAGAAATAGCGATTCAACACTTAACCAACTTGACATCGTGTGGAGGGATCCACTTTTTGTACTTGGCACCGACGTCGTGACCAAGATTGCTTAGACCAATAGTGGGTTCGAGGGGTTCATTTCAGGAGTAGGAGAATCCCCTTGAGAATCCCCTTGAGAATCCGTCGTCGAGCACCTATCAAACAATGGGATGTAAGGATTATTTTGTGAAAAATGATTGGACGTAAAATTTTAGAAATTACCAAAATTGGAAAGTGCGAGTTGATATGGAAATGAGGAAAATGAAGCGTTGTGATTGAATTGATAGTTTGTGAAAGAGGAAAAATTTGATGGATTATTTTCAGAATATCGGTAGTTGACAAAATTTAATGGGTTATTTTGTTGGGAGGATTGAGTATTTTCATTGTTGTGATCCATAATTTTGGGGGAAAAATTGGAGTGGGAGTAATTTGAGAGTATGGAGAGAAATTTTAAGAGTTGAAAGAGTTTGGAGAAGAGAAATGAGTGTTTGAAGTGAAGAAATGATATAAAAAATGTGTTTAGGGGGGTATTTATAGGAAAATGAGTAAAACTAGTTGTTAGGGACCAAAAGGATAATTTTTCAACTCCCAACGGTAATATTACTGTTTAAGTAA
>CAODLS011131628.1:0-16855 GCA_948243855.1 Flueggea neowawraea
TCCATTTTCGGCCTCCAAACGAAACCTCCAATTTTCTGCAATAAATGTAAGAAATAAGATGCATTAATCCACTTAAAAACATGATTTTACCTTGATTGATGAAAAGGAACGAACGGAAAAGCAAAGGAGTGGAAGAGAATCGGGTTTGAAGCTTGTTGAACGAAGAAGAATGAAGAGAAAGAAGAAAGGTACTGTCGGGTCTAGTTTAAAAGAAAAGAAGGGGTAGCAGCAACCAAACCGAACCCACTGACCAGTCCAAACAGAACCTGTCGAACCGAACCAGCTAATCAACCCAGCAGTCAAAACCGAACTAATTCAAAATCAAACTTAACCAAACCAGTCTATAAAAAAAACCCAATCAACCCACTAATGGATTTGCAGCCATCTTCAAAACCCAAACCATTTCACAAAAATAAATCATGCCAACTTAGTATTAATCAACCCAACTGGTTAAACCAGTAGACTAAACCGGTAAACCAAACCAGTGAATAACCCAATCTAAAGTCACCCCACTTTTCTTTTTTTTTTCAGATTTTTTTTTTCAATTTTCAACAATTTTTCAATTAAGAAATCTCTTTCAAATCTCTCATAACCTTCATTAATCACCCAATTAACATCAAAAATATAAAATTAACTATTCAATCACCAAAAATAAAAATTCAAATTTTTACCCAAATTTATTTAAAATAATTATCCAAAAATAATTATTCTAAAAATAATTATCCACCAATAATTATTAAAAATAATTACTCCAAATATAATTATCCAAAAATACTTATAAAAAATTATTCGGGGTATTACAATATGAGTCGACCCATGATATTTGGAAGTCGACTGTTGCATGAAGAAATCAATTGAAGATGATCCAGAATGTTGGTAGTTGACTAATGGCTCTTGGTAATCGACTAATGGACAAACAGAGTCATCAATAACAGTTGGTAGTCGACTAATGAAGGCATAAGTCAACTAGTGGAGCAAAAACTCATTGTAGTCAACCATTGAAAATTGGTAGTTGACTAATGAAAATCATGATTGCTTAAATCTGACTCGAAATGACATTTGTGATTTACAAGTCAAGTCCTTAAAAAACAACTGTCATTCAATGGACACTTGACCTTGGTAGTCGACTACCCAAGTGAACAGAAGTGAAATTTGAGGCTGGTAGTTGACTAGTGACACTGGTAGTCTACTAATGAAAGTTGACAACATAAAAAAAATACTTTATAATTGATTTCCAACGGATCTTTATACTACTCCAACATTTCAATCAACTTTAAAAAGGTCTCAAACATATAAATAGAGGCTTGAAGGACAGAAGAAAGCACCCAACTCCTTGCTACATCAATTCTTCATTTGATGCTCAAAATTAGCCTAGTTTGTGGGTAGTTTGCTTCATTCTCATATACCAAATTCCCACCACATTATTTCTCATTTGTAAACACTTTGAGAGAGGAAAGGGGTTGTTGTTAACCTTTGAAAACAACATTGTAAGGGACTTAGAAGTGCAAGCCTAGAGAGAGAAATCAACCTTGGTTAGGCTATAGAGGTGTGAATCGAAATTAACTTTGTGAGCTAGGCTTTAGATGTGTCAACTGGGAATCAACCTTGTTATATTGGCTTTAGATGTGTGAGCTGAGAATTAACATTGTTGTAAGATTTTGTTGGATTGAGGCAGAATTAATCATCGATATAGTGGATTAGGAAATCTTAAGTGAGGAGCTTAGGTAGTGAACATAGGTACATTTGGCCGAACCACTCTAAATCGCTTGTGTTCATCATTTTCTGTCTTTCTTACTTTCACAACTTTATTAAAGACCAAAAAATGCTCCATCACAATCCCATCTATATTTGATCATTTTTAAATCCTAGTTAGGGATTGTAAACCATAGACCCAAACTTAGTTTCCTATCTTTGAGTCGAATAAAAAAAGTAGGTCGTTTTAAATTCTTATCATTTTACTGTAATCAAATAACTTTACAAAAACCCATCTACTCACCTGGATAATCATCTATCGGTTCCTCACTTAATTTAACTTGATTTTCAAGTTGTCATTCAACTTTAAAATAAAAAAAAAATCATCATTTGAACTCATTTCTAACCATCGATTTGTGCCAAAATTTGGTCTAATCATAGCGATTGTTATATTAAGTTGGTGAATCACAACAAAATTTGTAGATTATACTACCATAAATTACAATAGCAGTAAGACGAGATGATATGTGTATATCATGTGGTCATAGCTGAAAGGGCTTGTGATTGGTATTATGGTGGGTGTGACTGTGACATTTTCGATGTATACTGTTGAAATTATGTAGCATTTGCTTAATTAGAGTTAATAGACAACATATAATGATCAAAATCAATCAAAGAAGGACATTTATGCCTATAAGCTAGGTGAGGATTATCGATTTTGATATGCTTATTTTCACCTTTTCTAATTACTTGCTTGACATGTTTTGAATTTTTGATTTGTTATTTTATCTTGAAGCTTAGTGTGGCAAATTGATTTTGATTTGTTAGTTTGTCTTGAAACTTAGTGAGGCAAATTGATTTTATAAGAATCAAAAGATTAGAAAGTGACTAATTGAATTGAGTTTTGAGAAATAAGTTCGATAAAAAAGATTAAAAGTATGAAGCAGAGGTATTTGCTGTAATATGCAGACTAAGGTAGTGACCTAAATTCCACGGAGTAATTTCTATTTATTCATCTAATATATATAGTAAGGCTTGGGTAGGACCATAATCATTGAAAAAAATTTCAAAATTTAATCAAGTGCATACCATAAAGTTACTAAGGATTAAACTTAAAGTTATAATTGACTATAAAACTAAAATTCGGTGATGAATATCTCTAAGAAGAAGTGAGTAATGCCCCAAAGAGGCCGATTAAGGAAAACAACATAGAAGAAATGCCAAATGGGGATAGTTTGGTTGATCGAGGCAAGTTCAGTCAATCAGATTTAATCCAATCTACTGTAGTACGTGTTGGGCTATTAAATCCCTTCCTATGTGGAGAAAACCCAAGTTGTTGAGAGGTATATTTGTATTAAACCCATTAGGGTTTATTTCTAATGTTCCAGTAGCACGTGTGAAGAGATAGAGAGTGAGTGAGTCTCATTTTTGTGTGCAACCACTAAAAGAAAACAAAAAGAGAGAATTTTTTGCTCTAAGTTCCAACTCATCCATCCAGTTTTATTCAACGTTTGAAGGTCCATTTATGTTTGATCGTCATAATATGTGGTGGGTTTGTTCATCTCTTTGTTTTCTTGAATCTGAACGGTGGAGATAGCATTTTGACGGTTGGTTTGTGAGTTAAAGTATTGAGAACATAAGTTGCCTGGGTTTGTGAACAACACTTATGGGTTTGATCATAATCCATGATTGGAAGGGTTTCTGTGGTCTAATTGGGCTGATTTTTGGTCAAATTTAAAGGACATTTGGCACTTGACTATGAACGGTGGAGATTATTTTTTGAGGTCGGGAAGGTCGTCTTTTGGTGGAAGAACCAGAGCCCTTTGTTTGTTATCTTTACACTCTACTTGTTAATCTTGTTTGTTGATGTTTGTGGCTGTGTTTATTGGTGCTTGAGGCACCTTTTGGCTTGTGTTGTTGCTGTAAACAGTTTTGATTTATAGTAGAGCCTTTTATTTGAACCAACGAGATACCCCTTGGTTTTTATTCTTCGTTTTGAAAGAGTTTTCTACATTAAAAATTGTCATGCTTGTTTTGTGTGATTAGTACAATTTAATTTGTGTTTGTTGTCTATATTTTCTCCTTCTATTCAATCTATTGGGAAAAGAATTCCTAGGTTATTGTTTTGGCATAATTGTATTGCCTCTCCCTCTTTTCCCCAACAGGTAGTATTAGAGTTTTGGCTCTTTAAGTGTTTTGGTTGATTGAACGATGGTGTCTAATTTGACTATAATAGTTCTTTTGGATGTCACAAATTATCACAAGTGGAAAGGAAAGATGAAATATCTTCTTTTTATAAAGAAATTACATTTGCCGATTTTTGCAACTCAGAAACCTAATGGTATAAGTGATGAAGAGTGGAAATTTGAGCACGAACAAGTTTGTGGCACTATTTGACAATGGGTGGAAGACAATGTGTTGAATCACATTGAGAATGAAACTAATGCTTGCGGCTTGTGGGAAAAGCTTGAGTCTTTGTATGCTTCAAAGATGGGTAACAACAAGTTGTTTCTGCTTAAACATGCTATGAATCTGAGATATAAAGAGGGGTGTTGATCACTTAAATGACTTTCAAGGGTGTTTTGATCAGTTGTCCAGTATGGGTGTAAAGTTTGAGGACTTTGGTTGCTTAATACTCTTCCAGATTTATGGGAGACTTTTTAGGTTACTTTGACGAACTCGACTCCTAATAGTGTTGTGACCATGCAGATGGTAAAGAGTGGTGCCTTAAATAAAGAAGTAAGGAGAAAAACTAAAGGACTTCGACTTCACATTTTGAGGTTTTTGTTACTGAAAATATGGGAAGAAGCAAAACCAGGAATCAAGATCAAAGTAGAGGTAATAGTAGAAGCAAGCCGAAGGAAAAATACAAAAACTTTGAGTGCAACTATTATCACAAAATTGGGCACATTAAGAAATATTGCTTCAAGTGGAAAAAAGAAAACAAGGATAACAACAAGTATGAGAATGAGAGAAATGATAAAAATGATAATCAGTTTGCTACTGCCACTTCAGATGATCTTGTTGTTGTGTATGGTAAAGGTGGAATTAATCTTCCTTGTGATGAGACTAGTTTGGTAGTTGACAGTGGTGCTGCTTTTCATGCTACATCAAGGAAGGATTTCTTCACATCTTACATTCCGGGTGATTTAGGAGTTTTAAAGATGGGTAATGATGGTTTGTCAAAGGTAGTCGACACTAGAGATGCTTGCTTGGAAACTGATAATGGTACAAGATTATTACTTAAAGATGTGAGACATGTACCAGACATTTGGTTACACTTTATCTTTGCGGGTAGACTTGATGATGATGGATATTATAGCACCTTTTGTGATGGTTAGTGGAAATTGACTAAGTGTTCCTTAGTTGTGGCAAGAGGGAAGAAGTTTTCAAATTTATATTGGTTACAGGCTTCTATTGATACTAACCTCATTAATGCAGTTAAGAGCAGTAGTGCTTCAGAGCTATGGCATAGGAGGTTAAGTCACATTAGTGACAAGGGACTTGACTGTTTAGCAAAGAAGAATTTTCTTTCGAGTTTAAAAGGTGCATGACTTGAAAAATGTGCTCATTGTTTGACTGGAAAACAAAGAAGGGTTTGTTTTAAGCATCACCAATCTTCTAGGAAGAAGGATGTTCTTGATTTGGTGCACTTTGATATTTGTAGTCCTTTAAAGGTAAAGTCTTTTAGTTATGGGCTTTACTTTGTGACAATTATTGATGATAATTCTAGGAAACTTTGGGTTCATGTTTTGTAATTCAAAGATCAAGTTCTTGATGCTTTTAGAGAATTTCAGGCTTCTGTTGAAAGAGAAATAGGGAAGAAGCTTAAGTGCATCTGAACTGATAATGGTGGTAAATATCGTGGACCTTTTGATGCTTATTGTAAATAGTAGGGAATTAAGCATTAGATGACACCTCCTAAAACACCTCAGTTAAATGGCTTGGCAGAGAGGATGAACAAGACTTTAGTGGAGAGAGTCAGATGTGTGCTCTCAGAGGCAAAACTGCCTAAATCTTATTGGGGTGAGGCTCTTTACACTGTTGCACATGTTAGTAATCTAACCCTTGCTTTTGCATTAAAGGTTGATGTTCCTAACAGTGTGTGGTATGGTTGAGATGTTACCTATGATGACCTGTGAGTTTATGGCTGCAAATGCTTTGTACATATGTCTAAGGATGAAATGTCTAAGCTTGATGCTAAGACGAGATAGTGTATTTTCCTTGGCTATGACCAAGATGAGTTTGAGTATCGGTATTATGATCCAGTTAAGAAGAAGCTTGTTAGAAGTCGTGTTGTCGTGTTTGTTAAAGATTAAACCATTGAAGACCTTAACAAGGCAGAGAAGTCAGAGTCACAGGCTAGTGGTGGCTTGATTGATTTAGATCATATTCAAATAGGTGAGCCTAATGCAGTGGATGTTGAGAATCTAGATGTTGTTCAGGGTGAAGTTCAGAATGAGTGTGAGCATGAAGTTGTAGAAGTAGATGCTTTAGTTGAGCAACCTGGAAAAGTACTTAAATTGTTTACAAGGGACCAAAGACCTTCTACTCGATATTCAACTAGCAAGTACATACTGCTGACAGGTGGTGATAAGCCTGAATCTTATTAGGAGGCTATTGAGAGTGAGAAGAAGGCAGAATAGATGGCTGTTATGAAAGAGGAAATGCAGTCTTTACTTGACAATCATACTTATGAGATGGTGAAGCTTCTTGAAGGAAGAAAGGCTTTGAAGAATAAATGGCTTTTCAAAGTGAAGCCTGAAGGGAAATTCAAAGGTAGACTTATTGTTAAAGGCTTTGGTCAGTAAAAGGGTACTAACTTTGAAGAGATTTTTTCACCATTGGTCAAGATGTCTTCTATCCGAGTTGTTTTGGGTTTGGCTGCTAGTCTTGATCTAGAGATTGATTAGATAGATGTGAAGACGCCTTTCCTTCATAGTGATTTTGGAGGAAGAAATTTATATGGAACAACCTGAACGATTTGTTATGAATGGCAAAGACGATTATGTGTGCAAACTGAAGAAGAGCTTGTATTAGGGGTGACTATGGGTTGGTTTGGCTCGAAGATTTGGAGATCTCCGGAACCAAACATAAATTCGGAGATCTGGCTTTCTTAAAAATCGAAACCGAACCAAATCTCCGATATTTGGATTCGGTTCGGAGATTTGGAGATTTCGGTTCGGTTAAAATGGTTCGGTTCCTGGAAATATTTTTCAAAAAATTTCAACCTAAATACAAAAAAAAATCTCATTAATCATATTTTAAACATAAAAATAAATTGCACTAACATAAAATTAAATTCCAAACATAATCAATGGCATTATAAATAGAAAATACACTTCAATTACTACTGCTATAGTCGTTGTTTCTGTTACAGCTGTCACTACTGTTGCCAAGCGTGTTATGCATATGTGAATTAAGATATCTACATATTGTAACTTATTATTTCAGTAAATGCATCAAATGCATGTCATTTGTGTTACTTACACAAACATTACACAAACACACAAAAGATTTAAAAATTTTCTCACTTGTATCTGAGACAACTTTAGAAACATGTAAAAACTCTAGGAATATAATATAAACCAGACATTCAAAAGTAGTTTTAACTTGATAGAGATTATCTGAAATTACCTCTTGTGATGATGAATTAGTTAAATAGCTAATAATATACACACACCACACTTTTCAAGGAATAAATTTATGAATCAATTCCAGTAAACAAAAGTGAATCATTTATTAGCAATTTATAAATCTCACTGAAAACACATATCAGAAAGCCATCAGAGGTTAATTAAGAAGCAATAAATGTCAATAGAATATCCCATGAAAACCATACTCACAAATTCTTATATTTTAATTAAGAAACAATAAATATCAATAGAATATCTCGTGAAATGTTCTAGGGTTTAAAATGGATTATGGTGAATGATCGCAATTAATTGAGGGTTTCTTTTTATAAAATCTTTTATGATTAATTATAAACTAGTCCTATTTTTTTTTTAAACTAAAACATTATAACAACACCAAAAATATATTTTAATATTGTTAATTTCATAAGAAATATGCATTGATTAATATAATATACTACTATACTTACAATATTGTGCGTAATAATTCTTTTTTATAGAAAATAAATTTATAGCAATTTTTAATGATAATGCAAGTATAAATAGAATAATCACATCTAATAAAATTTTATATAATCAATATATATACTACATTGGTTCAATGTATTCAAACACATTCTAAATGTAAAACAAACAATAATAATATCGAATTAATGTCTTTCAAGAAACAATAGCATTTAGTATTTATGTTACTTAATAAGTAATAACATTTACTGTGTATACCTATGAACATCTTTGTACACTTTTCAACAACTTTTGAAATCCTATGTACACTTTTGAACACCTATGTACACTTATGAACACATATGTACATATTTGAACACTTTTGTACACCTTTGAATAACTATGAACACCTTTGTACACCTATAATTATATGAACACTTATGTACACTTTTGAACACCTATTTACACATTTGAACATCTATGTACATCTTTGAACACTTTTGTATACTTGTGAACATCTATGTACATCTTTGAACACCTTTGAACAACCACGAACAACTATGAATATCTTTGTACACCTATGATTATATGAACACCTATGTACACATTTGAACACTTTTGTACACTTATGAACATCTATGTACATCTTTCAATATCGTTGTACACTTTTGAACAACAATGAACAGTTTTGTACACCTATGATTATATGAACACCTTTGACCACCTTTGTACACTTTTGAACACCTATGATTATATGAATATCTATGAACATTTATATACACCTATGAACACCTTTGAACACATTTGGACAGCTTTGAGCAGCTATGAACACTTATGTACACCTATGAACACCTTTGAACACATTTGGACACCTTTGAATACCTATAAACACCTATGAACACTGTACATATATAATTATATGAATACCTATGTACACCTTTGTACATGTATGAACACTTTTGTACACATTTGAACACTTGTGAACACCTTTGAGTTGAACAATTATATATATATATGAAAAATAATGTATATATAAAATAATGTGTACATATAAAATTTTCGGTTCGTTCAGTTTGGTTCGGTTCTCAGTTCGAATATTGCTTAAGAACCCAGACCCAAACAAAAAAAAAGGTTCGGTTCAGTTCGGTTTGGAGAAAATCAAAAGTCAATGGTTCTTTTTAGTTCTGGTTCTTTTTGGTTTGGATATTCGATTCGGTTCGGTTATCTCAAGGATTCATGCTTAGCCCTAGCTTGTATGGCTTGAAACAGGCACCGAGGCAATGGTATAAGAAGTTTGAGTTTGTTATTATTCAACAAGGCTATAAGAAGACTACTTCAGATCATTGTGTTTTTATGCATATGTTTTCTGATAATGATTTCGTTATTCTGTTGCTTTATGTTGATGATATGCTTATTGTAGGTTCTAATGCATCCCGAATTAACAGTTTAAAAAAAGAGTTGAGTAGTTTCTTTGCAATTAAAGATTTGGGGCCAGCAAAGCAAATTATTGGGATGAGAATATCGAGGATAAGAAATGCAAGAAAATGTGGATTTCTCAAGAAAAATATATTGAGAAGGTACTTCAGCAGTTCAACATGGACAAGGCTAAAATTGTAAGTACATCTTTTGCTACATCTTTTAGATTGAGTATTGATCAATCTCCTTCTAATGTGCAAGAGAAGGAATACATGCAAAAGGTTTCTTATGCATTTGCAGTTGGAAGTTTGATGTATGCAATGGTTTGTACTAGGCCCAAAATAGCTCATGCAGTTGGTATTGTGAGTAGATTTTTGTCTAATCAGGGAAAGAAGAATTGGGAGGCAATCAAGTGGATTTTGAGATATATTCGAGACACTTCTAGTTTGAAACTTTGCTTCGGGAGTGAAAAGCCTATTGTTGTTGGCTATACGGATTCTAATTGTGCTGGAGATGTAGATTTAAGAAAATCTACTTTCGGGTATTTGATTACTTTTGCAGGTGGAGCTGTGGCATGGCAGTCAAAACTATACAAGTGTGTTGCATTGTCCACTATTGAGGCCGAGTTTATTGCTACTACAGAAGCTAGCAAAGAGTTGCTTTAGATGAAGAGGTTCATTAATGAGCTTGGTTTCACTCAAAAGAGGTATGTGCTACTTTGTGATAGTCAGAGTGCTATTCATCTTAGTAAGAATCATACTTTTCATGGTCAATCGAAACATATTGATATAAGATATCATTGAATTCGTGAAGCTTTAGGTTCTAAGCAATTTGAAGCTTGAAAAGATCCATGCAGGTGATAATGGGTCTGATATATATACTAAGGCACTACCTAGATTGAAGCTTGAAGCATGCTGTTTGGTTGCCAGTTTGGAAAACTTCTTCACATAGTCGAGGGAGAGAGAATTATTGGGCTATTGGGTCCTTTTCTATGTCGAGAAAACCCAAGTTGTTGATAGGTCCATTTATGTTAAATCCATTAGTGTTTATTTATAATGCTCTAGCAGCACATGTGAAGAGAGAGAGAGAGAGAGAGAGAGCATGCATGTGTGAGTGTCATTTTTGTGCGCAACCATTAACACTCTTTTTGGGAGGAATGAAAAGCTTTAATATAAGGGTTTTTGAGGGTTTTGAAGAGTTAAGTTTTGTATTAGTTTTAAACAATTTTGTAACACTCCAAATTGAAGTGTTACTGTGGGTTTTATGTCAGGGAGGGAAAATTTTTTATGTCAATTATATCCTAACATACTATTTTAATACCTAATTTATGCTTAATGCTATTTTACCCTAATGTCACTTGTTACGTCTTGCTATTTCTCTCATCCAAGAATCAAATTACGTTCTTCTTACTGCAAAAGAAAGCAAATTTCCTCCACCTTACAAAGAGCATCAATCTTTTCTATAAGTATGTTTACTGTTATTTGAATTGATTGTTTATTGTTCTTTGTTGGTGTTAATAATTTATTTGAATTGGTGCTGATAAGATTCTCTGTTTGATTATTATTGGTGTTTGTAATTTATTTGAATTGGTGCTGATAATCTTCTGTCAGTTTTTGTATTCCTGATGCAGGCCACACAAATTAGTAGGAATTAACAATTATTGTAATCAAAATCGTATGCCATAATCATAAAAATCACAATCCCATCTTCCATCCATAGTCATTGCAATGCTCTCTTTACACCTTCACCATTGAAAATAATTGCAGCTTTCGACTTCAAAATTCAATAATTCAGTTCAATTATGCAAACTTTTGATCAAAGCACAAACATAAATTAATTCTTCTAATTAACTATAGCTAGCACCATCAAAAGAAGTGGAGTATGTTTTTTGCACGTCTTCACTTAGTTAACATACATTAAAAGGGTAAGAATATTGTTGAGTTGTCCATAAGATAACATGAAGAGTATATTGAAAAAAATATTGAATTCTACTTCTACATAAGCAATATAGCCGAGTATTTCTTATTTTTATTTATTTTGTTTTTGGATTCAATTTTTTTTTTATGTGTTTGAACTAATAATGTTTCAATTCTTTCCATTGATAGAATCGAACATATCGAAGTATTTTTTATTCATAATTTGAGTTCATAATTTTATACATTATACTTTTTAATATTTAATAGTTATTTTTTATTTTTTTTATTCGGATTATCTGAAAGTGTTTATATAGTTGTTCATTATTAATTCACAATATGATAGGAAATTAAACTATAAAAAATCAAATAAAAGGATATAGTAATATCTAATATCATATGAACAAATTTGAAATATAATTAATCAACTCATCATAATATTCCATTCTAAATAAACACAATCATTTATTAACCTTTCATTTAGTATCATTTACGATCCATTCGTCCCAAACAAGTTAAAATTTTTATAATCCATTTTGTTCGATTCCAGTCCAATCCAATCCATTACTAACACTTCCAATCCATTCCAACCCCCTCCCCAAAATAGGGTGTACGGGAAAACAAAAAGAGAGAATTTCTGCTCTAGGGTCCAACTCATCCAGCCAGTTTTAGTCAATGTTTGAAGGTCCTTTTGTTGTTGGATCGTCTTGATTTTTGGTGGGTTTGTTCAACGCTTTGTGCTCTTGAATCTGAACGGTGAAGATCGGATTTTGATGGTTGGTTTGTGAGTTAAATTGTCGAAAACAGAAGCTACGTGGGTTTGTGAACATCACTGACAGGTTTGATCATACTCCACGGTTGGAAGGGTTTCTATGGTCTGATTGTGCTGATTTTGGTCAGTATTTGAAGTCCATTTTGGAATGTGATTCTGAACGGTGGAGATTGTCTTTTGAGGTTCGGAAGGTCGTTTTTTGCTGGAAGAATCGGAGCCCTTTGTTTGTTCTCTTTACACTTTGCTTGTTAACCTTGTTTATTGGTGTTGTAGATGTTGTGGCTGTGTTTATTGGTGCTTGAGACACTTTTTGACTTTTGTTGTTGTTGTAAATATTGTTGATTTATAGTGGAGCCTTTTATTTGGATCGGAGAGAGGTCTCATGATTTTTATCATTCATTTTGAAGTAGTTTTCCACGTTAAAAATTGTCGTACTTGTTTTGTGTGATTGTTGTGATTTAATTTGTATTTGCTATTTATATTTGCTCCTCTTGTTCAATCAATTGGAAAAAAAAAATTCCTGGTTTATTGTTTTGGCATAGTTGTATTGCCTCTCCCCCTTTCCCTAATAGTATGAGACAATAACATATTAGTTGTTGGTTGGGTCAATTCAATTGACCCAAAACATTTTGGTGGATCAGCCGACTGAATTCATTTAGTGAAGTACTCTTAGACTATTAGACCTATCTTTGTCAAGCTATATATACATAACAACTTCGGGTTTTGCCGAAAACCCCTCATACCTTCAAATCAATTTTGTCACCATCCATACCTGAAACTTGAACCCTCCCCCGCCCCCTCGCCAACGAAAACCTAAGACATAAACCCTAAAAAAAACAACTTAGAACTATCATTAACACTTAAAACAGCAAAATTTCAGAATTGAATAAAAAAGAATTTCAAGGCATAAAGATGATGTAAGGAAAACAGGCAACATAATAAAGCAGAAATATAACGTAGAGATCACAATCACACACAATAACACAAAGATTTACGTAGTTCGATCAATTTGATCTATGTCCACAGGCAGACATAACGAGCTATTCTTTATTCTCTTAGAAAAACAACCAAACGGCATACAAAGGCTACAAAAGGCTTTCAAGAATTTTCCAAGCCACCCATATATGGTACTACATGAAATTCTAGTCATAATAGACTAAAGAAACCCTAAAAATACTCCTATTCACGTTCCAATTTAATTATGCAAACCGAAATAGCAAAACATGGGCTATAGTTTCCGTGGCCACCAAACCAACTTCCACCAATCACAAACCATTTTATTCTTGTTTCCACCGGTCACATTCTAATGTAATTGATTCGGCATATCAATCCACCAACCAATTGAATTTATCTCATGCCCTAATAATATTTTAACATGGCTTAAATTCTTGAACCAAAAAATTCAATTCAATATTAACAGATGAATTTTGTGCTAGGGATATATTCACGTCTTTTGGAAGCTTAAGCTGAGTTTCGAATGCATACTTAAGGTTTAAGACTTTCTAAATTGTTTGAAATCATGGTGTTCTATAGGATTGCATGATTGTGAAAAACATTGTGGATTTTATGCTCTAGGGTTAGCGTTTTTCCAAATCATTAGAATTTCTATTGATTAATGTTATGAAAGTGCAATTGGGAGTTGAAGTGAGCAAGAAAAACACTTGGAACGAGATTTAATTGAGTAGATTAAAAAAATCCGTAAGGCATCTAATTGAGGTTAAATTTGGGCTTTTTAATTTTCTAGCTTTTTGGATGAATGAAGTGCTTGGAATGTAATTAAGTATAGAATACGTGATTCATGAAATGGAAGTTTGAAATGAGAATTGTTAAACTTTAAAAAGTTAGAGAGGGAATAAGCCTTGTTAGGCATTTTTGGAGAAAAGAACAAATGCTTATAATAATATATAAATTTATTTTAATTTGGTAACAAATTCTTTTGTTTTAGATTTCACAGGGCATATTAATATCGTTAATTACTTGATTAGATTCTCTGATAATAGGAATACATTCTTACTTTTATTTTGTTCTTGACTTAAATGTATTTGTTGTTTACGTGCTTTGAAATTGTACTTATTATTTCGAGATCAATAGCAATCTAAAGTTTGATTAATTATTTTATAAGTTAAGATTTGAATTTTTGAATGTGTACTTGTGATTACATATATGTACTTATGGCTTTGTATTTGTTAAATTCAAGCTATTAGGAAATGAAATTGTTGGATGATTCCAATAGGAAGAGAGGTGATTGTTATATTATTCCTTTAACGAGAGAGGTGATCATTAACTCCATATGTGTTTCATATGGGGAAATCACAATTTTAGTCGAATTGGTCAAGACTTAATAAAGTCTGCTGGTAGAGGCCGGCTTTGAATTATGTAATGATCACTGTTGATGGTGTGGTTTCTTTTCAACCACTGTTGCGACTCGAGTTATTGGCATCAAATGCCTAAGTTAGGTAAAGTACTTGCATGTAGGGGTGAGTATGGATCAGTTCGATTCAGAGATTTGGAGATCTCCAGCATCGAATCGAAATTCGGAGATTTGGTTTTCTTAAGAACCGGAATCGAACAAAATCTCTGAAATCTCCAAACTGAAATCTCTGAAATTTCGGTTCGGTTTGAAGATTCGGAGATTTCGGTTCGGTTAAAATGGTTCGGTTCTGATTCGGTTCCTGAAGTTTTTTTCAAAACAATTCAACCTAAATACAAAAAAAATCACATTAATCATATTTTAAACATACAAATAAATTACACTAACATAAAATTAAGTCCCAAATACAATCAATGGCATTATAAATAGAAAACACATTTCAATTACTGTTGTTGTAGTCGCTGTTTCTGTTGCGATTAATTGAGGGTTTCTTTTCTAAAATATTTTATGATTAATTATAAACTAGTCCTGTTTTTTTTAACTAAAACATTATAACAGTACACAAAATTTATTTCAATATTGTCAATTTCATAAGAAATATGCATTGATTAAATATAGTATACTACTATACTTACAATATTGAGCGTAATACTTCTTTTTTTATAGAAAATAAATTTATAGTAATTTTTAATGAAAATGCAAGTATAAATAGAATAATCACATCTAATAAAAATATATATAATCAATATATATATTACATTGGTTCAATGTATTCAAACACATACTAAATGTAAAACAAATAATAATAATCTCGAATTAATGCCATTCAAGAAACAATAACAATTAGTGTTTATGTTACTAAATAACTAATAACATTTACTATGTACACCTATGAACATCTTTGTGCACCTTTCAACAACTTTTGAAAACTTATGTACACTTTTGAACACATATGTACAATTATGAACACCTATGTATATTTTTGAACACTTTTGTACACATTTGAACAACTATGAACACATTTGTACACTTATGATTATATGAACACTTATGTACACCTTTGAACACTTATTTACACCTTTGAACATCTATGTAAACCTTTGAACACCTTTGTATACTTATGAACATCTATATACATCTTTGAACACCTTTGAACAATCACGAACAACTATGAACACCTATGTACACCTTTGAACACTTTTGTACACTTACAACCATCTATGTACATCTTTGAATACAGTTGTACACCTTTGAACAACAATGAACATCTTTGTACACCTATGATTATATGAACACCTTTGACCATCTTTGTACACCTTTGAACACCTATGACTATATGAACATCTATGAACACTTATGTACACCTATGAACACCTTTGAACATATTTGGACACATTTGAACACTTATGTACATCTATGAACACATTTGGACACCTTTGAACACCTATAAACACATATGTACACATATGAACACCTATGTACATTGTACACGTATAATTATATGACATATGTACACCTTTGTACATGTATGAACACTTTTGTACACCTTTAAACACTTGTGAACACATTTGAGTTGAACAACTATATATATATATATATATATATATATATATATGAACAATAATGTATATATAAAATAATGTGTACATATAAAATTTTCGGTTTTTCGGTTCAGTTCAGTTTGGTTTGGTTCTCGGTTCGGATATTGCTTAAGGCCCAGACCCGAACCAAATAAAAAAAAGGTTCGGTTCGGAGAAAGTCAACGGTTCTTTTCAGTTCCGGTTCTTTTTTGTTTGGATATTCAGGTCGGTTCGGTTATCTCCAAGACCCATACTCAGCCCTAATACTCATACTTGATCAAAGAGAGCACGTGTAAAGGTAACAATGTCAAAGGGTAATGATATCAATCGTAATTTTTTGGACGCGTACAAGGATGATCATACCTTAACTGTGCCTTATCCTTTGTAAAGTAAATTGTTGGCCCGAAATGGCAACCCAAGAGGGGGTAAATTTGATTTTTTGACTTTTGAAACTTATTTAAAAATATTTTTGCAATTATCAAAATATTCAAGATAAGCAAAAGCAAAGTAAGAACAATTTATCCAATACACACAAACAATAAATATAAAGAAAGAAGGGATAGAGAAATCAAATCCGCGATGTATAGTCGTTCAGCCCTCTTAGCCTACGTCCATTCCTCAAGCTTCCCCTTGAGAATTTGAATCCACTATAGCTCTTGCTTCAAAGGGTGCAAGATTAAACCTCTGCAAACTCTTGCTTCAAAGGTGCAAGATTAAATCAATACAAACTCTTGCTTCAAAGGTGCAAGATTAAACCACTAACAATACAACCCTTGTTTTCTAGATAAACAAGAAAACTATCCTCTCTCTATTACAATGAAATTCTCTTTATAGATGAACAACAAAAGTATAATCTATCACTCTCAAGTAAAGAAAGAATTGCAAGTCAAAGAACACTCTTGAGAGAAATGTGAATGATTTGCCAATAGGAACAAATGAAGGCTTGATGATATTGGAAAATAGATAGCTTGTTGTTTCTGGCCTCCTAAGCATGTATTTATACCTCTCTCTTAATTTCAGACTGTTTTGGGGTG
>CAODLS011131679.1:0-13818 GCA_948243855.1 Flueggea neowawraea
ATGTTACCATGCAGGCTTAAACCAGAAGGTATCCTCTCCGCTACGGAATGTTTCTGTGAGTCATAGCTGACACTCGACAACGTACTTGGGTCCGTGCATGAGTGTGATCACCGTAACACTTTACCGATGACAAGAGGGTCAAGCCTAAACAACTCAGCTCTATGCTACACGAGCCCGAGTGACAACTGGATAAATCTGGACTTATGCCGCTTCCATGTCTTAAACCCACACCGCGAACTGATATCAGCGTATTCCATTATGCTTGGCCACCATCGGGAGGTGTTTGTCAAATTCAAAAACAGGACAATAAATGTAGTGGCAAGTTTGTTTTCTGTTTGTGGTATAAATATTTGAGTAGGCTCCTCTAGGGTTTTTGTTTTTCAGGGTGCACCATGATAAATAGTGGAAGGAAACAACAGCTCTTGAGCCTTGTTTGTTTGGAATCTTTTTGATGGCCGAATGGACTGAGTAAAGTATTTGAATATAAATTTTTATCCAAACATTGGCTATACCAAGATGGGACATTTTTTTGTTGAGTCAACATTGGACAAAAATCTTAGCATCCAAAGTTTGATTTTGGAATTTTTTGTTTATACAATAGTCAAGATTAACCATCTTCTACTTATTTTACTCTTTCAGTGTGAACCATAAGATTTTGGACAAATCAAAGGAATATTCACACAATTTCAGGTGCTTTTATAGTTTGGTAACTCAAATTCACTTTTGTTTAAATGACCATATTAGATGATGAATTATAATGAATGAACCAATTTGTAAATAAAATAGTCAATTGATTATCAACATATTGTTGACTCAGTTGTTAATATGCTGACTTTGGGTAAACTACCTGTCAAGAAGTTAGATATTTGAATCTCAAAAAAAGTATTTTTTTTTTAAAAAAAGAAATTGTTAATGCTCTAATCTCTTAAATTGGGCAACCAGCCTTTGTAAAAGAACAAGACAATCGACTATCGGGAAGAACTACCACATAAAAACAATTGAAATGGAGAGGCCATATTGGAAAAAAAAATTGGTGACCATTCGTGAGAATAGACCAAAGTTTAGTAGTTTACCTAAGATTGTCTTATGGATTTCGTAAGATCATTAATAAAAAAATTATTTATGCGACCAATAAATTCGTAATTTATTGGCATTAGGGTAAATTAAGAAATTTTATATTAGATAGAGAAAATAATGCATCTTCTTACAACTAAAATATGCATAATTAATAATATGTCAAAACAATATAAAAATAAACACCCTCAATATGATAATCGAGCAATAGTTATATCAACTTAAATCTGAACTGTTGTTTATTTCGAAAAAGGTGTTATATATCTTTATAGTGAAGTGACTAATAATTCAATTAAACTCGATTGTATTGTACTATAGATTTAAGATTTATATTTTGTATTTGTATTTCTCAAACATAATTATTACATTTATAAATTTTGCCATTTTATAAAATAAAATATTTTTGTTCTATACAATAAAAAAGTCGAATCTAATAGTCCGTATCACATACAAGAAACTAATATTCGAACGAAGTAAAATTAATAAGTAGCTCGAGTTATTAATTTTCACAAGAGCAACGAAAATTATAAACGGAAGCAGAAGCATATCTAATTGTATAATAGCCTCACATACAAAATACTTTCGTTGATTAACGACGGAAATGACATGATTTAACTTCGTCTTCTATGTGCAATATGAAGATTCTCGCTACTGTAGGAATCCCGAGCGAATGAAGAAGCGAACTCCTTTTCCAGGGAAGCCGACAGCCTCTCCTCTTTTTCAGAGAGATTGATGTGTTTTCTATGGCGGATAATATGAAGGGCTTTAACTCTAATTAGAATTTAGATGCACATTTCTATAATAGTGTTAGATGAATTTCTCGACAATATATGTAGAGCTCATATTTACTATTTATGCGACTAAAATTTAACTTAATTAAGTTGAGATCATGAGTAACACCAACCAAATCGAGCTGGGCTCAAATTAATCGACCTTTTATGGACGAGCCACGTTTTTATAACTCTCATGCTCCTACCAAACAATTTTTGTTTTTCCAAATTAAGTACTCTGCTTACTACGTTTTGTATTTTCAAAAGAGTGAAGAATCTTGAAAACCAAAAATTGAGATTTTTTTGAACTGATCAATAATTGCAGTCTACCTATATTGAGTTGAGTAGAAGGGTAACTTTCTTCAATTATCAGCATTTAAATTATAGTATAAAGCCAGAAAAAAATAATATTACTATAAAGTATGCAAAGTCGTCTTCAAATTCTTGTTCTTTACTTTTTTTTTTGGGTCAATATTCTTGTTCTTTAATTTCATCGATTTAGCGTTTCGACTTATGATTGTGATTTGAGCAAATTTCTATTTATAAAAATAAAAAATTAAATTTTAGGGCTAAATATTTATTTAAATGAAAGTAGTTTGTTGTAGTAGATTAAGAAGTAGAATATGTAAATTTCGTCTTATTATTTAAACATATATATGTTACTCATTAAATATGAATAACAATATTCTAAAAAAATATAGTTAGAAATCAGTAATAGTAACACGTCTTTTAGATTGGTAAATTAAGTATATCATATAGTATAAAATCAAAGGTGGTGTTTGTTTGCCGCAAGATACTAGATCAGCCGGTTGGGCCTCCCCGGTGGATGCAGTGCATCTTGAGTTTAAATCATGCGCTTAAAGTCTTTTCCTGTGGAGTTGAGGCTCGATAAAAAGAAAAATGTGGTATTTGTTTTTTTTAATTGATTGTAAAAGCCGATTGTATAACAAAAAAAATAAAAAGATGATACGTGTTTTTAAGAGTTGCATATACATAAATAGTGAGTTTGCTATAAAATATAAATGTTATAAGCATATCAATCAAACAAAAACTTAAATTAACATGTCTTTTTTTAAATAGAAATTAACATGTTTTTTTAGAATTACAATACACTCAAACAAATAATGTACAATAGTAGATTAACAAATACACATGAATATTTTGTCTTAAGTATTTTAGTTTAGTATATTGCATTTCTCTTCACTTTTTTAGTTTAGTATAATACAAATGAATATTATGAGATGCTTGAATTGAAATACAATTGTATGGTCTATCAGTTTTCTTGCAAATTAAAGAATTATCTTTTTATCCATAAACGTAGCTCATATTAACTAAATTACGTGAATTCTGATTAACATCATATTTATTCTTTCTTTAATTTTCTGCTTTAACGCATAGTAACTAATTAACACTCTTAATATAAAAAAAAATTGTTTTTCAATATATTTTTAATATTTTTTTAAAAAAATATGTTGAAAATGGAAAGTGAAGAGGGAGGGACAGGATGTGGTAATGTTATTCTTACATCTTTGGAAAGAGGGGTGTCTTGTAGCGAAAAGTGACAGTTGTCCCAATAAACAAACAATATATTATTCGGAGAGGGTAAGGGCTTGTGACCATTCCACTTCTCTTCTCTCTTACACATACAGCCTGTTCATGTCCGAACGCATACATTCCTTCTAATAATTGCCAGCTGTCCTCCTCGGCTTTTCCACGATGGCACCTGCTTACGTGTCAGGTATTGCATTCCAATTGTTGGGGCCCACGAAAGTGGCGTAATCCTAGTTTTTTGGATAGAGATACTTTTTACTTTTTGAGTTGCTTCCGACCAAGTTGAGGGTTCGGCCACCGCCACAGCACCACCTTCCTCGGCCCATTCACAACCTTTTCCTTCTATTCTTTTTTTGAACTATTAAGGTCATTTGAAATTTGCATATTAATTTGTTAACAGATATATAGAAGTGAAGTAAAAATTATAGGTCAATTGTGTAGGGATTGTTTTCGAAGAGGGAATAGTTGATTAATAAAATTCTAACTTTAAAAAAAAAGACATAATATAATGCAAGATTTTATTAAAAAGGAAGGGTATCATGGTAAATGATTAAAAAAACAAAATAATGAGTTTTTAAAATTTGAGCTCACCTAAAAGAGTGGCTCATTCTGCGGTCAACATATAGTATATAAAATATTATATAATAAAAAATTAGACGTAAAATGAACATATATTAAGTGTTACTTACTAACCACCTAAAATTGCTTGCAAAAAAGTCTTATAAAATGACATATGAATCTACTCGAAATAAATGCTTTTTTATATGTTCTTGACATAAAATATGAGGTATAAATGTACACATATAACATAAATCTACACATAAAACACGAGTTATTAAATCACATAAGTGGTGTTTGTTTTTTTATAGATTGTACAAATACGCACAATAAAAAAATAAATTAATATGTTTTTAAAATTAAATATGCATAAATTATAAATATATATACTTATATACAGAACATACACTAAACAAACAGTGTAACATAAAATTAGACAATCATTAACAATTAACCATTCACGTATTTTTCTTTGAACAAGTCGTCATCTAAATTTCTCTTTCATGGAATGGAAGAAGTAGGACAAATGTGGAGATGGCAAGATTAGTAGGTCCCACACGTTCCACTTGGGATAAAAACCATTGGCGACAGTTCCTTGTCATTCAAGTGATTTCAAGCCCCCACTTCAGATTAGAGTCTGGAAGTCGTATAATTATGACACAAGTGACAGATTTTGCAGGCAATTATGAGTCCGTTATATTCTTAACCAAACCAAATTGCCAAACTTTCAGAACAGCCACCACATACACACGTACGTGTCCAAATTTGTTCTTCTGCGGAGTTTGGATGTGGTGGCGTTCCCGTTACGCTACTCTCACCCAGTCTGTTACACAGCTGTTTACTACCAGTTGTGGGAGGCTTTCCCTTATTGGGCTGTCATTTGTCTCCACCACCTCCTCTCCCTTTCATTCAAACATGCTCCTCCGCAAATATCTGACCCCACATTCACACTTCACAAACACAAACTTGTCACACTCCATCACATATAACATTTTATAATAATTAATAATAAATAAATAACACATATTTTGATAAAATACTATTTATTATATACTAATGAAAAAATATAATATATTATTATCAACAAACGAATTTGTTATTATAAATTCATTTAGTTTTATAATTTTTTAAATGTATTTGATCAAAATATCAATAAACTCTCGATACTGTGGTGAGCATGTTATTTTTAAGAGAACTATTTGCCAATAAGTTAGGATATAAATCCTAAAAAAAGGGTACTTGTTAAAAAGAAAAAAAAAATTATTAATATTCTAATCCTCAAGGTGAGTGACTACTATTTGTAAAAAAACAAAATGTATTCATAATAATAACTTAAAAGAACTAGTGAGCGATTAAGTAGTGTCACTCTCTCTGTTAACTAAATTGACTAATCTTCAATTTATTATACAGTCAAATGACCTCAATTATAAATTTTAAAATCTAAGTGGTGAAACAAAAGTGTAAAAGTGTCCATCAATAAGAACACAAAAAATCAAAAGCGTGGTTGTTAAACTAGGATAGAAACGATGTGGCATATTTTTAAAAATTATTTTTTATGGCTTCCAATTATATCAAATTTTCTTGAAGAGACAAATATTTTAGTAATTTGATAGAGCCATTTTAAATAAACTGACTAGAATAGAGAAAAATACTTGAGCAACACATATTTTCTCGTTGAACTAATCAAAACGTAAAATAAATAGTTAAGGAAAGAGTCGTGAGGTAGTCATGGCAACCAACAATGAAGAGACTCGGGAGGCTTAGTAAAGTCAAATGGAAAATATTCTTTTAATATAGAGCCAACCAAGTGAAAGAAAAGGACTACTTTTCTAACACTTACATTAACTTAATTGACACATTATAATGATGCCTATTAGCACTTTCTTCATTAGGAAACTTCTTTCCACTTCCTCCACTTCTACTATTGCTGCCATTTACTTCTTTATTTAACCTACTAATTCACTCCTCTTTGTTCTTCTATATATCATTAACCTTTAACAAATAATTTCTCTTCATAATTAACTTTTTTATTTGACTTATTAATAATTTTATACATAACATATTACGCATTTTGTTACAATATTTAACATTTATATTATAAAAGAAATTCAACCGTAAATCTTAAAGATGATAATACACAACTGTTGCATGAGCTAATTCAAGTAGCCTCAAAATGTTTCAAAATTAATGATTAATTTCTATTTTTTTTTATAAATTTAGTATCATTAATATTCTATTGCTCTTTTTTTCCTTTTTCAGTTAATGTTCTCTATTTACTAAATTGACCTTTTTTTTCGGGTTACAAATGTGGTGATAACATAACATAACGTAATGGTTAATATCCATGAGGTACGCAGAAGGGGCGTTAGTGTAACATTAACACTTTTATAAATGATAATAAATTTATAAATGACTATTAAAAAATTATGTTAATTTATTAAATTTTAAAATTTATAGTAAATCTACAAGATGGTATGAACAAAAATATTAATAAGCCTTATGCATTTTGTCATATTTCAATTTCGCAAATAAGTATATTGAAATATTATTGCTTTCATCAAACGTTGGAAAATATATTTTTTGTTTTATATATGAAGAGACTCATATGTCAATTTCTAGGAAAAAAATGTTTTATGAGTATATTAATTCACTCCTCGTGATACTAAATAACACAATTTTTGCAATTCTTGTAGATATCTATAGAGTACTGACCAACTATAATTTCTATATTATGAGGTGAGATTAAGTCACTCATAAGTATATTTTTTTAATTTATCAAGAAGCTTTTTCAAAAATAATTATAATTATGCAAATTTAAAATTTAAAATGAATAATATTCTTTCGTATGGACTAAAAAACAAGGCTAAGGTTCCAAACCAGATAATATTATAGAAATGATTTAACGATTGTTAAGAACATGATCCATAGATAATTTCTTTTTATCAGATAATACATGCATTTTGGTATAAAATTAAAAAAGAGTTAAAATATGGCAATATATATTTATTAAAAAGTTGATTCTCCTCTCAACTCACATGATCTTCATAAATTATTTTTAAAAGAAAGAGTCAAATCAAATGTTTGAGCTGCTATTTATTTTATTGAAATTATTTCATCGTGATACCTCTCCCGCTCCTTCAAGACAATCAAAACTAAAATAAATAATGAGCATTGTTTAATTTATATGTACAAAATACAGAATAATTGGAGATGATCATTAAGTCTGTTGAAAAGTGAACATCATGGCAGAGTTTTCCAACTTGCATTTTAATATAATTTAATAAATTATATATTCTGGAAAAAAAACTCTAGTTTAATTTCACTAAAAAAACAAAGAAAAGCTTAATTTAGTAATTATTTAACTCGTGAACGACCAAAGTGTGACGTTACAATCTTGAGACGTGTTTGCCGGTTAGCTTTGTGACGTTTCATTTTTTTTTTGCCCAAAAAAAAAGAGTCTAGGGGTTACTATTAGTAGCATACCCTTGTTGGACGTTACTATGCATTCATTACCTCCCCGCTACGGAATGTTCCCGAGAGTCATAGCTGACACTGACAGTAGACTTTGACTCGTGCACTAATGAGGTCACCGTAGCATTGCAGTAATACAAGCTTCCAGGGGAGGATTCATTGCTCTAGTGCACAACACAGGTCCCCGACAATAGGCAATACAAAGTTGTCGTCGCTCCCACTCGAACCTCCCGCTGTACGAACAAGGGTCATGCATCCTTTCCGCCAGGCTACCCTCACGTGGTACTTTGTGACGTTTCATAATTAAGCTTTGTGTGTGCGGTAGTAGGTGTATATCTCAATCGAAATAACTTGAAGAATAATAATAAGGTAGTAGGTTATGGCTTTTCACTCCTTGAGTTTTAATGTGGAAATTTTTTTTTAAGAGCTATTTCCATTGCTATGTTTACTCCATCTTTTGTTTAAAAGAGATTGCGCCGCTCACACAGTCTTAAATTCGAGTTTCACCAGTTAATATAACTTTTCGCGATACAGTACTCATCCTTGATCATCATCTTATCGTACTTGTCATTGTCCATGTCCTAATTGAACCGTTGCTAAGATATGACATAACAAACCTAGAGAGCTTTTGGGCGTATTGCATACTTTTGAGACTAATAAAAGAACAAGTGAGATTGACCCTTATTTTTTATCTAAAACATTAAGATATAAGACATTAAACACCTTATCTTTATCTAAAATTTTAAATTATAAGACATTAAATTATGAGTTTTTCACTAATCCATATGCTTGTGATGTGAATTCTTCTCTATTTTCGATTCACACTCACATGCCAAACAAAATCTATCATAAGGGAGCTGCTACAATTTGTCTCAGTACTCGGATATTTAGCAATGATGTAAATAGTTTTGATTACATTCGTCCGCATCATACGATATAGGTTCTCAATTCATTTATTTCGGAAGCAATTTATTGTAAGTATCGTTTTTCTCATGATTAAGTGGAGAAGAAGAGATTATAAGTAACATCATCCATCAACGAACGAAGTCTATGTGGTGCACCAAACTGCAAGGCATTGAATTACTAATATCTTGACTTTGGAGTTTAGAGGTCTTTATATCATCTTAATTTGTCATAATAAATGTAATGAATTGAGATAATTTGGGTTGTTTGTGACTTGCCTATGATGTCAAATCTAGAATTTATTTTACTTTGTGTTGTTCAATATAATGTGCAATATTTTTAATTTTTTTGTTAATGTGCAATATTTTCAGTCATTTGAAAATGTCTCACTGTTAATATGTAAATTTTTTCGTTAAGTGCTGTATAACGGTGACTTCTCACATAAGCATCACGTAAATATTTTTTTCTGCACGCCGGCATCTAATAGAAAAAAAAATTAACAGTGATAGATTTATCAAATATTTTGTAAACATCGATATTTTTCCTAAATTTTAAGTGAAAGAAAATCAGCATATCGTATATGAAATAATAATATAGAAATGTGCAAGACTAGTGAGCAAACTATATAAGCATGGAATTGATTTATGCTGGAGCTATATATGGTAGCTGAACAACTTCAACCATATTCTTTGGTTTAGTTGTTTAATTAGTTGGTTACGGGGTCGATATGATAACATTACTAATAGAGCTTGCTTAACAACTCCAACGATTATAATATATATTATAATTTTCTCATCTTTAATTCTAAAGTGTATTACACTTTGTAGCTGGCTTTTTTAACAAATTGTTTATTCTAGCCAATGCTTTGTGGTCATTAGAGAATAGTTAAAAGAAAACAACTATTTTTTTCTTCATATATAATTTTGAATTATGAACTAAAATTGAATATATGTTAAGCACAATTAAGGATGAGAATATAACTAGACCAAAAAGAAGGATGAGAATATAAGTACAAATAATTGATATATATCAATAAAGAAAACGCTATAATTAATCGAAGATTGATGCCAAGAATGTTGTTAATTAATTGCTTTAAGATTAATTAGGTGGCAAATGCTTTTCTAACAGAAGACAACTGAATCATTAGAACATATCACTTTGTTAAGTACAACATGAACTGTAAATAAGACAACGAATTAGGAGGAGTTGCTTAATTAGATTGTCTCAATAATTAAAGCTCACTCACGCAAACAATATGGGAAGGTTGGTAATTTTCTTTACTCTTCTCTTGAAAAAGACTCAATAACTGAAATATTGACTATTGAGTATAGTAAATTTTCTTGAGATCTTCATTCTTTATAAAAAGCAGAAAGTAGTTAGTATGTACAAAAACTAACTCGATTAACCACTTGTTAAGAATTCGGTGCTTTTGTAGATTAATCGATAAAACATAGATTACATATAGATAAATGGATATAAGTGATAACACAAAGATTAATATCTCGTTGTATATCTCGTTGTGGTGTTTCTATGATCTGCAGCGGTAGGAACTTGGTCCATTCTGGAATTGATTTGTATAAATGCCCGGAGACAATTTTTTTATTGGAGACTACTATAATTTTAGGCAGGTTTTCCTCTTTTTTGGTAGCGTACCATCGTAGTACGGCAAAAACACTTCGAGTCATGAAGGTTTTTCCTACTCAAATACCTAATCCACCTGTTGTGGATTAAATGAATAAAATCTCATGATTCATAAAAAAAAAAAGAATACAAGTAAAAAAAAGATCCTTGTAGTTTGTAGGTGGTAAACCTCTCTTCTATCGAATTTTTAAAACTTCTTCATTTTAGAATCTAAACTCGAAATATCTAATTAAAAAAGAAGAACTGATGCTTTTTACAGTTATAAAATGTTAAAAATAGTAATATTAATATACAGTATATATAGGGGTGGACAATTCTATGGGGGCAGTTTATTAAATGTAGTCAAGTCTTTGTTACAGGTGGGGGAGTGGGGTTGACATTTATAGTTGAGTGCAATTGGGAAAAAGATTAGTAAGGGAATGGTAGTTGAATGAGTTTCCTGTTAGGGGCTTGAATTTTGATGTTGTATTAGATTAATTCTTGCTCCATTGTCTTAGAATATTCTCATGATATCCATAATTTGTACTAAAATTTGGGATTATCCAACCAATTATAGCTGCTATTTGTTCATAAGATATGATATTACTTTGATACTAATCAATATGTGAATCGCATTATTGTTTGTATTTGCTGTATCTTTGAGTACAAACAATATGTTCTTTTACAATTTTGTACATCACTATTATAATTTCAATTTTGAATATTTAACTAATAGGTTTACCTTGAGTATGAATAAAAAAAAGTTAATTAGGGTATATATAGAAAATATATAATCGAGGCCTAAATGAAGTGTTTTCTTTTTTCCACCATGAACTAAATGAAGTTTAAGGGGTAGATTTTATAAGAATAAAAATATTATTTTGTCAATTATAAATTCACTTTGTTTTTTGAACATGGATAAATTTCATTTTTATATGTATTGGAATAACTCTCCAAATTTCACATTGATTAGGAGTGAGATTATTAAATATGTCTATCCCACATCACTTAGGAATAAAATAGACAAGGGGTCTTTTATATATAAATAAGCTCTTAAGTCTTAATTATTTTGTATCACAAATCTTAGACTAAGTTAATTAGATTAAGTTAATTAGAGAGGGTGTACTTAGCTTTTAATTTTATGAGAATGAGAGAATTTAATAATTTTGTTTGTTCAAAAATTATAATATTTATTTTAATAAAATTGTGAACACATTAAAAATTTCTTGTATTTTTTTATTTTTTTTCTTTTATTTATTTCTTTTGTGGGTAATCTGGGTCCCAACAATATTGAGAAAAAAAATCAAACTGAAAATAATAAAACCTTATGAAAATTTGATCAGTGTTTATGTCCTACGTTCGAGTTCGTCCATTTAACTAAGCGTATTATCTGTTACTAAAGAAATTATTCCATGACAATGCGAACAATAATCTAGTATAGTTATTTCAATAATGAATCAATTAATAATGCCCCAGCTTGTGTCCTGTTTGTTAGACATGCACTGAAACCACAAATTGCTGCATGGAAATGAGAGCCTCAAAAACTTAATTGAATGAGCCAATGATGGGAGTGTGGGCATGTATGTTTCTATGAAAGATGAACTCAAGCGGGTCACCTGTTAGGCACTTTTGACACACAAAGGGGCACCACTTCAGACTGTTTTCGATGACCATGGCAATTATATGACCTTTTAGACATATTACCCACACAAACACACAATAGCTAGCTACTTCTTGACAAAGGGCAATCAATTTGTGTTTGATAAATGGGTCCCCAATAAAAGAAGTTTGCATTGGAACTTAAATTGGTTTGGGTTGAGAAATGCATGGCAATACAAATAATAGGTTGTGAGTTATTATCCACAATGTTGTGAAAAGAAATGCCATAGATTGAGGAAGCAAGGGAAAGAAAGGACCATGTTCCTTTCATGTGGGTATTGTTTCATTCCCATGTGCATTTATGTCCTCTTCATTTTTGCTAGTTTTTCAGTCAAATCATAATCCCATCTTGTTTTTGGATGAGAAACTTTAACGTTTGTAGAAAAAGTTTTGATAAAGGTTCTGTCCAATTTGGATCTAAATTAATCATATATTAATATAATATTTGAATATAGGTGATTCAATAAAAAATGAAAAGGTCAATTATTCATTTTTTGTCTTTGAAATACCGAAAAAAATTGATTATATTTATTCGGGAAACTATAAACGTTTCATTTTGCAATGACCTTGGTAAATTAATTTAATTTCTCTGAAAAATATAGGCATTTTGAGTTTGAAATATATAATTAAATAAAAATAATTCTAAGAATTAATTTAATTTCCTTTGAAAAAATCACAGAATTTTGGAACAAATTAGTCAATTTCTTTGTTGGAATATATATTTTTTACAATATGATTAGATTAGCATACTTAAAATGGCAAAAACTAAACAAATGCGTAAGACAGATATGCTTTCAAGTGACTTTGGAACAGAAGCATGCGATAAATTGTGAAAATGAATTCCTAACAATATTTTTTTATTGGAATTTTGGAGACTCCAGAATGAGTGACTGCATCCGAGCATCCCAACTTAGTTGATATCCTCTTAATGACCTTTTTATATTTGAGAGTTCCATGTATTATTAAAATAAAAAGAAAAAGAGTGATAAAATGTTAATACAACCTGATAAAGACAATTAGAAGAAAAAAAAGTACAAAAATCAGAGAAAACGAAAATGTTCTGTCATGTTTAAGTCCGCATAAATCAATGAGCCGCAGAAATTTAGATAAGTGTACCACCATTCCGTCTTCAAGGAAGATCTCCCATAATTAACCAATTTGTTAGCTACTCCATTCTCCTCCTTATAAATGTGAGAGACCACTACATATATGCAGAATAACAAATGAAAGCAATTCAACCAATCCACATAAACTGACCATGGCACATCAAATGTGCGAGTTTTAATTAAATTGACAACATAATTAGAGTCACATTCCATCCAAAACCTATGCCAACTCGCCTCCCAATCTTTTTGGATAACAAAAATCGCGCCCTTAACTTTGCCACAAATGCAGGAGCATGCTCTGTAAGATTAAACAACCCATAGGAAATCCTCTTCGATTTCTGAAAACTCCACTGACAATATTTGAATAAAAGAAGGCTTATAATTTGGAAAGGCACGTATTATTATTTTGCAACAGATCTAATAAATAAAGGACAGCTAATAATTAACACAAAATATTGGAATTTGGAAGTAACTGAATTACTGTTACGAGTGAATGATTATTGATCGATAAGAATGTTAGGATCATCATTGATTATTCTTCTTCTTCAAGAAATATGTTGGTCATCAATATATTCATTTCATTTTTAGTTCACCTTAAGTACGTTTGAAGAATCACTCCAAAAGAAGTGCACAAATGAAGAAAATCGGCTTCAATCCCAATCTTTTTTTCTTTCCTTTATTCACAATAAACTTTCATTATCAAGCATGAAAAGCACCAATTGGAATAGTTTCAGCATCCGAGCCCAAGGTCCCCACAACATGGTCCAATAAATAATGTTCAAAAACCGGGCTAAAAATATGAATTCATCACTTGATTGTGACCATTGCTTGCTTCAATAATATAATAAACTTATGTAACATTCGTATAGGCTATGCCTTGTTGAATTATTTAGAGTTATTTTTGAAATTAATAAAAATTTTCCAGTCAAATTTTGCCTCTGTTTCTTTGATACTAATTATGTGATGCAGATTCTCGATCATGTGTTTAGATTCACTCGCTTTGAATACTAATTCTTTCATAACTAATTATATATGTTTCTTGATTAAGCATGTACTAATAGAGTGAAGCATGTACTAATAGAGTGAAGGCCTAATACATAATTTAC
>CAODLS011131785.1:0-16656 GCA_948243855.1 Flueggea neowawraea
AAATTATTAAAAATAATAGTTATATTTATGTAAAATTAAATTTATTAAAAAAATTATTTTATATTTTATATTAAAAATTATAATTTTTTAATGAATATTATAATTTTAATTATTTTATATTTGGTTAATCTTTATTTATAATATTATTGTGTTGATGTATATTATAAATAAATATTTATTATTTTAATTGAAATTATTTTAGTGTTAATTGTATATTTATTTGTATATTATAAATAGGCTAAACGTATTAAATAGATTAAACATTTTAAATAGATTAAACGTGTTAAACAGATTTTATCATGTTAAAGAGGTTAACCGTGTTAAACTAGTTAACCTGTGATACATAACTTTTTAAGAATAAACGAATTGTATCCGAGTTAGCGTTAAACGAATTCAAATTGTAAATGTGTCAACCCATTTAAAATTCAGATCATAAATAAATTGACACATTGAAACACGACACGACCCAAATTATCATTCTTATAAATACTATTGAGATCGTTTAAAACTTAGAGAATTTCTCATATTTCATCTGCAAGTTTAAATATATTTCGTATTACAATATGCAATTTTAATTGAAAGTGTTGTCTCTCTGTTGGCCGCATTTAATAATCCTGGCCACGTGTCGTGTTAGGGTAACGCATTATCATGAACATTAAATGCACAGATTCGTGCAAGTGGAAGGTGAGAAGACCGGCGCAACATCCCATACAATCACTAGAAGCAACCTGTGCGAAATAGGAATAGTCTTCAAGGGTGCTTGGTTAAACGTTCATATAGCCTCGGGAAGACAATAGTCGAGGTAGTTGCGCTCTTCCTTCGGGCAAGTTTACCCACCTCCGAGAATTCAAATTCGAGCATAGAGACAATGACCAAGACCCAAAGGCGAAGGGATTCTGAGAAGCATCAGTGCTGAGTGACACCTGCCCAAGAAAAAGGGTCATCATGGAGAGACGGATCCATCCTCGACGAAGGGAGTTATTAGAACATGGGGAGTTACTAGAACGTGTAAGTTGAAGATGGATACAGAGGTGGTTGTATGGAACGGGGGACAAAAACTCAAGAATAACCGTTGGAATCCTAAAGTATAAATATGTGAAGAAGCACATATTTATACTGAAAACCAAATTCTTGTAATTTCATTTCTTGTACTTTAATTTGTTTTCAGTTCTTTCATTTGCTTTAGTTGTTATTTATTGTGAAGTATGACGGTGTGAACATTTTCCTGCTGCACAAATAAACCATTAGGATTTTACTTAATTTCATTTACTTTCTTTCCTTTGCATTCCAGTACATTTACTTGCTTTCTTTAATTGTTGATAACATTGTATGATGACTAACGTTGTACTTTGACTGCATTTTTAATTCTTAATTGTACTCTTTTAAGTTAATGCAAGTAGTACTTCTCGGTTATGGCTTTGTTTTAAGTCTTGATTACTTAGTTTTTTTATTGCTCGGAAACTTTAGTTCAAGGTTCTCAGTTGCGCTTACTTTCCTCGCCGTTAAAGTCTTAAATTGTTAGACATTACAGAATTCCTTAATTAAATTTATGCAGTTACTTTTTACTTTTTTTCTCTCGGTTATTTTATGCTTGGTCCACCTTACTCGAACAAGCATAACCAAACACACCATCGTCGGACACCAAATCCCTCCAACACTTTCTAAAGCTAAAAAGATTGATTTATTGTCCAGTTAAATAAAAGGATAAATTTATTGTTAGGGAATGTCTAGCTTTAGGTCTAGGTCTTCGAAGCAGTTAATTAATTTTCATGATAATTAATAGAATGTAGAGATTTTTGTTTTTTTTTAATGTATTTTAACTAAGATAACTATCTAATTAAACGTAAATTTGATTTAAAATTTTTTATAGATTTATATACATATTAGTGTAGTATTTAAAAAATATTTTAAAATTTGGCATGATGATTTGTAATAAATACAACATTCTTATCAATATATTATATATCTATTATTTTTTAGTTCATAGATTATTTAAATATTTATACAATTATAATATAATTATTATTTTTAAATAATAAATGGCTTTTAAAAATATGCAATGTTGGTTATTGTAATCAAATAATACATTAATTTTTTTACAATTTAAGTACTATTTTTGTCAATTATAATGATTAATTTAAAGCAAAAGATTTCAATTGTCAATGATTAATTCAATGTATAATGCTTTTATTTTAATTCTAACAAATATTTTTATTTAAATATTTTGATATATATTTTGTATTAATTATTAAATATTTTAGAATTCGGTGACCCAAATGTGAATTTACATAATATGATGCACTGATTTACTAAGAATAAAATCTACAAATTTTAGCTTTCTTTTTGTTTTAATAATAGTTTAGTGTATTTTTCTTTACCCCAGTCTAGCCTCCTTCTTTTATCTCAACTTTTCTTCTACTTTGTTTCACCGTTTATTTTTCTTTAGTAAAAAGGGGTAATTTTTGACCATTTTTTGCCTCAAATCACCCCTTAACATATTTTTTTATTAATTTCTCTTTTAAAATAAGTGGATTTTTCACACAGATTTAGATTAATTTCTTTTTGTGATTTTGTCGTCTTGTTGCGAAGTTTAGTTTTTACCTTCTTTGTTGCGGCGTTTGATTTTTATCGTCGTTGTTGCGGAGTTTGGTTTTTACCGTCGTTGTTGCGGAGTTTTGTCTTTTGTGAGCGATTCAGAATTTCAAACAGTCAATACATTCAATTCGACAGAGTTACAAATCAAATTATGATTGTCAGTATGTTGCAGATCTAGAGTCATAGATATTTCAGTAACTATAGTATCTTCAAATGTGTAGGCTTTAAACCAATTTATTATGTTATTAACTTGGATGCCGTAAATTTTTTCACTGTTTTATCCGCTATGATTTTTAATGGATTTGAATTTATATTTTTATTGATGTATTGTCAGTTTGAATGAATAAAATTATCTTTTATTGTAAAAAAAAAGTTTGATGTATTTAATTTAAGGCAAATTAAGTGTAGATTTGATTTGAAAATTCTTATATGCGATGGAGAAGACAATTCATATATTACACACATATTAATATAACATTCAAATAAGTGTTTTAAAATTTGGCATGATGATATATAATTGTTACAAATTTATCTAATAGAATTTATTTTTTTAGATTATTTAGAATATTTATATAATTGTGATGTAATTATTATTTTTAAAAAATATATATTTTTTAAAAAACAAAACCACAGCATCGCGAGAGTTGTTCATCTAGACAATAAATAATGCTAATCACGGTCTCTTTTTTTCTCTTTAAGCTATTAATTAAACGCAAGTTGAGATAGAAGAAGACAAAAGGTAAATTAATTAAAGTTTCCCAAATGAGGGCAGCTTAGGGGACATATAGAGCCTTAATCTTCCATAATCTTGGAACTCTGACACCAAATATATGTCCTATCAAACATCTTGTTAATCCAATTATAGAAGAAGAATCAATGCTTGCTTCTCTCGAAAATGCTTGTAATCTCTGGCATCATTTCAATTTTCAATTAATTCGCAAACATAATTAATTTTTTTTTAGAATTTGGTTGGGATTTAATTTGATGCAAACAAGCAATTAATTTTCCAATGTCAGTTCTGTTCTATTATCTGGAAGATTGTGCTAGAAAAATGTAATGTCAGGAGAGAATTGTTGCAGTGGAGAAGAGAAGTTAGTTGGTTCTCTCGGAAAACTCCGGCTACAACTTTATTAAGTCAAGTAAAAAGAGTGTTGTTTTGTGCGTCTGTTTCCTGGATTTGGATGGAGAGAATTTGGTTATTTTCCAGAAAGAGAATCCAAAATCTGATAGAGTAATCAAACGGATCACGGATCGCATACAACTGAGATTACAAGATTGCAGTAGTTTTATTCTTCTGTATGTGTATAGTCTTTGGAGGAGTGCTAAGGTTTTTTTGATTCTTTTATTCTTTGATAGTTTGTTTGTTACCGAGTACAGCCTTCTTAATTTCGTTATCCTCTCAATCCACTTGGAGATTGAGTCTGGAGAGGAGAATTGGGGAGAAAGTTTTTCTGGTATTGAGAAAAAGGATTGTAGGAGTTGTTTGATGTTTTACAGTTGTAGAATATTGATGGTTCAAGGGTTTGCAACTTTGTCTTGACTCAAGAAACAAATAATTTTTTTGTCCCATTGTATATTTATTAGCTGTTCAAATAAATCACAGACGACAATTTTCAGTCAATATATAATTGCACGATATTGGCTAATATGTACTGCATGGATAGGCCTGTCACATATATATGGTTGATTAACACAAATGATCATTGCCAGCTGGTTCGGATGAAGAAGATAGAAACCATTCAAGTGGTGGCAGTTCTTGGTGGAGGATACCTAGATTGGTTTGTTTGAAAGTGTCATCTTTCACACGTCTAAGAAGGAAGAGAATAGTTTAGATATGAAAATTGAAAAATTAACGGAAAAACACGTTGCAATAAAGCTTCAAGTGATATAATTGATTGACTAAATTATAAATTTACAGTTTATCACCAAAAGTTATTTCCAGTAATGACGGCCACGTGTTATTAATGTGCTCTTAACGCATTAATACTAAAATCAATTTTAACGGAAAAACTGATATATTTAATTTTTGACAAAGTAAATAAAGTTACTTGTAAAAAAATATGAGATTGAACTTCGATTTCTCTAGTAAAAATATATATTTTACTATGAAGCCATTATACGCGCAGTTGGCAGGCACGATAAGTCGCCAAAAGCATTTGAGAACATCAAAATTGATAACCAAAAACTCACAAGAATACTGAAAGATGAGTAGGTGCCAGATTCCATAGCGATTGAAGTGACGAAAGGGACTTATCAATTCCACATTGTGATGTGGCATTGATTAATAGGTTTGGTACAATCATGATGATCATCCCGTTAATAATGACCAAGATTTTGTGTCCGATTTTATTCTTGGTGGCCTACCCATTTGCATGGAGCAGCATCCCACATTCTATAACCAGTTGATGACAAATCATGTAATTTTATAATTTTTTGATGATTGGGTTTTATGTTTATTTTTATTTTTACCGATGGACATGTTTATAGCATGTCCAAATTAAGCAGCAAGTGTGTGCGGGGACACCATGACAGCTAATAATTGCCTAAATCATAAATACCCCTAAAATTTATAATTTTGTGAAATATTTGATTCAATACGGTGTTTGATCTGATAACACTAACAATATGATAGTTTAAACTTTTAAGTGAATTATCGACGTGCAAGTAAAATAAATATACTGAATAATATGAGAAAAACTCTACTTACTCCGAACTTACTTTTCATCCTTACTATTTATTGCTTTTGAATTTAATAGTAGAGATTAGATTTAAAAAAGTAAGTTATATCAACTATTAAATTTAGAAACAATAGATAATGAAGATGGAGAGTAAGTTTAAAAAAAAACTTATTCTTAAATTAAGTAAAACCCTCTTCGAATAATATTGAATATATATATATATATATATCTATATATATATATCTAAATTTTGAACGAATTATGAATATGCTTAAAACAAAACGTACGTGAACATCGTTTCCTCATTGCATGCATCTTGCCATCTTCCAAACATAACGTCTTCTCCATCAGCGTTATTTACTGCTAAAATCATATATGGTCTTGTCAAACTCACTTTCTGGTAGAAGGGAGGGGCCAAAAAAAAATTCCACTCCTGTATGTAGCAATGGAAGGTAGTTATATGAATGGTGCATGTGCAAGTCTACATATTCGATTCCTCGAATTGAAGACACATAACCGAATAATTGAAGGCCAGCCCAAAAGAAACAACAATAACCTCGGCAAAAGTGGTATCAATAATTATAAGCCTCTCTCTCTCATCTTATCAAGCAATCACTAAAAATGGCAGATTGCAGATGGCGACACGCATACAATTGTGACTGGTTTTGTGTCAATGTATAATGGATATGCCAATTGAGGGCCACTATATGCAAATGCAGTTGTGATGTCTTTATTGTTAAACTGCACTTTGGTGTTTGATTAATCTGAATTTGAGATAGACAAAATTTATATAGACAATAAATTTTTTTTTATTGAGTTTAAAACTTTTCTATGCTTAAAATTTAAACTCAAAAACTCTGGTTAAGAGGGTATAATATAATCTTGACAACACTAGGCCGTCTGTTGTAGCTTATGCTTATCCTTCAAGTATAATTATCAATGATATCGAAATCATTTCTTTATTTGCCTTGCCAGAAGAGCTGCATTATTATAAATATTGTTTCAGATGTATATTGAAACTAGAATTGCGTATCAATTTGGTCCTAGCAGTATTGGGTACCACTGATTTTGTACTCTCTTCGCCAAATGATTGATGAACAACATTAAAAAAATTATATTACATATGTAAGCATTAATGATATCAAGTGGTCGACCACTTGCATCAAACCTTTTGTTGCTCGAGTTTTCACGTGAATTGACACTTTTTTTAGTTTTATTTTTCTTTGATCAATGCTGGCACTTTTTAAGTAGGTTTACATAATTTATAATATATAATCCATATTCATAATAGTAACAGTATTACGAAAACTTCTGAGAAACAATTTATAATATATCTAAAGAGTTAGCTTAGCTGAGTCGAATTATTAGTGAGGAGGCTTATTTCAAAAAAATTAATACATTGAAGCGAGACAGCTAATGAAAATTGAGCTGGCTATGGTCCTCTATGTATATTCTCATTGAACAATCAATGCTCAGAAGTTGTTCGTTTGTCGTGGTTTCATGATCCGGATGAGTTATGGTATTTTTGTACATTTGTATTTTACGTCATTTTAACGGTTATGATTAAATTTAAATTGATCTGACAGTTATAAAATTGTCAACACATTAAAAAGTCATTATGTTACACATATATATTTTAATGTGTTGACATTTTTATAACCATTAGATTAATTTTAATACAATCTAAACCGTTAAAAGTAGATAAAGTATATTAATGCAAAAACATGATAGCCAAATCCTTCGTGACCCCCACTAATTAATTATTTTTAAATATAATTAATTAATTAATTCTTCATAACTATAAAAAAAATCTCCTTTTACATGGCAATTATATATAAGTTGAAAGCTTGGGGAATTTGAGGGTCTGCACGGGAATACTATCTTGTACATATGTTTTTGAACCGAAAGTGTTTTCTTTTATAATGGATATGATTGAATTATACAATAACTACACAATATATATAGAAAGAGAGAGGAAGACTCGACTTACACTAGGTATAATTTTTTCAACTTACACCAAATCCTCATCATTCATTTTTTCATATCTAATGGTCATTAAATATTGACAATAGTGAGCCATATATTTGACAATTATGAGTTATTAGATCTAAAAAAATTCAAGGGTGAAGATTTGGTGTAAATTGAAAAAACTTAAATCTAATGTAAATAGATCCTTCCTCAATATATATATATATATAGAGGAGGAAGACTCCACTTATTACAAGAGTAAGTTTTTTGAATTTATTCTAAATTTTTATCATCCATTGCTTTTGAATTTAATGATGAAGATTATATTCAAAAAAGTAAGTTACATCAACCATTATATTTAAAAGTAATAGACGGTGAAGATGAATAATAAGTTCAAAAAACTTACTCTTTGAGTAAGTAAAACCCTCCTCATATATATATATATATATATATATGACATAAAAATTAGATATCTTAATTGGAGGGACTACATTTTCAAATATCTCATATTTTATGTATCTAAAAACATCTATTGATGTATTGTTCTTTACAAAAAACTGTAATTATATAACGCCGTGGCCAGCTTGTTCCAATAGTTTAGCACCTGTCCTTGACCTCCCGGATTCGAGCGGTATGAGATGGGATAGGAATTAGGGAAATGCCTCCTGAAGCTGATAAAAAAAAACCTGTAATTATATAACAAAATCAAAACGGCCGCAACTTCTAGCACTGACAGACTAGTCTAAAACACAATCCATACAAAGACGACTCAACAACAGCAACAGTGATTAAGAATTAAAAAAACAAACCTTAAAGTACACATAACGTAATTCATACTATAAACAGCCAAAAAAAAAAACAAATGGCCATCACATATATGTTTTATTAATGATTAACCTTTAAAGTACTAAATTCAATTCTAAATGATCAGCTTTTGATAAATTAAACTAAAGGCTTTATTCGGTTTGTTGAATATTGAAACAGAACACGTGAAGCACAAAATATACGAAAACATGATTCACTTCCAATGAAAAAAATAAAATAAAATCCAGCTAATAAAAAAGGCCCACAAATTAATTAGGGCAGCAAAAAATTTTTTGTCTACACTTGGTGTATAACTCTGCTTATACACTAAGTCAATTAGAAAATGACATGCAGATAATTGGACTCACTTTAAGAATATATTTAAAAAAATATTATTTTTTAATTAGTTTAGTGTAAGAGCAAGACCATATACCAAATATAAATAAAAAATTTTGTTAGGGCAGAATCGATGCATTAATTGAAGATATCATTGGTGTAAAGTGAAAATAGGAGAACTTATAGTTCTAGACTTCTAATAGAGATAATATTAAGTATTGATGATTGAGCTGTAAGTTTGTGAAAAGCAAGATGAAAGCAAATTTTTAATTCCTTGTTTCTCAAAATATTATACTCACTATATACCTCCTTTTCTAAAGCCTATATCGTTAATAGGGATTTTCATAAGAAAAATACCTATTGTCTAAGTGTACATAAAGTTAAATTGTATTTAATATGTATAAGGTGCTTTGTTTGAGTTTTTAATTGAAAAAGAGGAGTTTATATCGACTTAGTTAGCTAGATTGATTAGACGCATTAGATAATTTTTGATAGTTTAAAAGTATATTAAAATTACACAGACAAATTTATAATTTAATTTGAGTAGAGTGATGTTCCGTAAAGCATGACTCTTTTTCAAAATACAAAAAATTAGATTATATATGACACAGCCTACCATATAAACAGGAAGAAAGGAGAGAGAATCTAACCTAAACACAAATTTAGAGAGAACTGCTATGAGGAATAATTGGTGTCAGGTGAAAAAAAAAAGAGGTTGATTCTCTTACACTACTCACAATGCGGCTAAGATTTCGTATTGGGATCCTAACCACTGACATAGAGACGTGTTACTGCGTCTCCATGTCGTAGTCCGTCCTCCTGCGGGAGGATGACCTACGTGTGTCAGGTGAGGGATCCATTGGCCCCGCGCCTGACACACATGCTTTTTTTTTAAAAATAAAATCTGACAGTTGGATTGTTTTAGATTTATTCCAACGGAATTAAAATAAAATTGTGTTTAGTAGAAAGTTGAGTAGACATCCTGCGGGACTCTTAAAGTTAGCCCCTGAGTTACGGATGGAAAAGCTGAGGGGCTAGGAATTGAAAACTTTAATAAAATAATAATAAAAATGCTGAGCAGACGTATCACAAAACGACTTCAGAGACCGTGTATTACAAGTAGCCTTATACATTTGAACACGAAAGTGTTTATGTCTTTGCCTCCAAAAGTGACAGTTGTGTAGGTCCAATCTTCTCTACTTGGATGCGCTTCTGATGAGAAAAGAGAGAACGAAAGAGAAAACTTTTGTTTCTAAAATGTGGGTTTTATCTCAAAAGAAAGACAAGATGATGCCATGACAATCAAAAGAGATACACAAAGATTTTTCCCAGAAAGATGCGGCTATATTTTCAAATTATTAGTTTCTAGGTGTAAAGAGAAAACAGTACAACCAATTGTAATTGAACCTAATTAGAACCTTTTGAATTACAATATTGTAATTGTCGATGGTGTGATCTATTATAGCTTTCAGAATGAAACTGACTAATAATGTAACTTATATAATGGAGTGTTGTTACATTGAAATTTTGGATCTTATCTATCAATTTAAACTTTTTAATGGAATAATTTATGAACTTGATACTTCAATTCAAATCCTATCACTCTTTGTTGTTAAATAGTTAAATTGAATGATTCACGAGAGTAACAAAAAAAAAGTTCATGAAAGTTTTAATCTCAATACACTTTTACTTAAAGAACTATATAAGGTTCAAGAGTATGTGTTAGGAAATGTAATTATAATCAGATTCGGCTTCAACTTTTGGGTTAGTCTTTAACAATGTATAAAAGGTTGTTGTCATATAACCAAATTCTGAAACTAATATGTCAGTTCAAGTTTTTAGATAACATTAAATATTCCTTCACTCGGTGAAAAATATATATAGAGAACACTGCTTTGAACTATTTGCTTCAGGATAATACTTCTTTAAATTGCCATTTTTAGGAAAAAATAAAATTTTCCTAACTAAAACTCAATTATTTTTTCTGTTAAAAAAACAAATTGTGTCGGATATTGTAGTATACGTAGTCAAAGAGGTAGGCGAGTTGAGTTGAAATATTTTGTGTGCATATAAAATTGGGAGTGAAGTTATCGATAATAGAGACATAAATTCATAGATGGCAGCTAATTTCCAACTTCCACGGTTTTGCCAACTTTGTCACCCAAATGGGTTTCGCCAACACATCCAATAATTAGCTTTTGTTAGTGTTGCCCTTGCCCCCAATTATACGCAACTGACCCAGCAGTTCGGTGGGGGGAAGAAATTAAGTTTATTTCCATCCAATTTGTGGGTCATGCTTAACCTAATTTCATTAAAAAACTACTATACTATACCTGTCCAAATGAGCATGCAAATATAGTACGCATTTCTTCTGTACGCATTTATGCTTATCCAGTATCCATAAAATTAAATTGATCAAATTGCTATTATTACCACTTGTTAGAAGCTTGCGTGCAAACCACCTCAATTTTTGCAATTGGTTCAATATTATTATATTGTTATGGATTGGTACGCCGAGTACAGTTTTTCTTTCTTTTTTTTTTTATAAATTATACGCAAAGAACAGTTGCACCCCGTATAAAGACTGATGACTCATTAGGTGATAACAGTATATGACATATTTTATAAAATACATAATATTTTATTAAAAATTATATTATATTTTTATTTATTTTTATTTTTTTATTTTTAATAATTATAAAATATTATATTTTATATGTTATATACTATAATATTAAATGGGTTACGAAAAAAATTAAATGACTTTCTTTCTGAAGTTTGGAATTCAGGCCAAACAACAATCAGTCGGCCATTTTAGCAAAAAATCATGCAACAAAATGTTTTCTCGAAATTATTTTTCAAATAGGTGGTGAAAATTAAGATTATAAATTAGGGAAATCGCAGATGAATTAATTATTACGGCACCTAATCATAAAAGCCAGATATATTTGATTTTAATAAATTGAATATGTTGTATTCTTCGTAGTGGGTGTGGAAGAAGAATGCCCAGTTATTCTTTCGGGACAAAAAAAAAAGTAATTTATCTTGATGATGAAAGTACTTTCATTGTTGTCTTTGAAACTCGAACAACAATAAAAAACGTAATAAACTAAATAGATTGGTTACATAATTAGTACTTGTTATAGAAGAATCCAATCTCCGAAAGAAGCTTTATGATCTGGTTTTGTGATTAAAAAATGATTGTTTAAACAAAAGTGGACACTGTATTTTAAAATGAGAAGAGTGTCCTTTTTTTTTTTAACTAAGAAAAAAAGTGTCCTTGTCAACTTTGGAAGTATAGGCCAATAGATTTTTTTTTCTTATTATACCATAGTTGAATGATTTTTGAGTCGCCAATGTTATTAAGAGATCAAAAATTTTATTTAGGTTGGAAGCAAATAAAATAACTTACAAAAAAATTCCTGCAACTATTTAATTTTTTTGCTAAATTGGGAAATCTCTATGCAAATTGAAGACCGCTATTAACATTTAGTTAGGAGAAGAAACGAAATTAATTCAAATTGGAGCTCAACAACACTTCTTGAATCAAATACATCACCTATAAAAAAAAACAAATACACCAATAAAATTTGTAAATTCCTGCAAAAAGTTGTACATCCGTGATATTAGATTCGTTTTTAAGAGATCGATAATTTGACTGAAAGATAATTTGTGATGGTTTATAAAAATATTAGCCTCAATTAAATCTGTTTGAGTTGTGTGAAAACAAAGATTGGGAGTTTCACCCTATAATAAAAGGGGCAAAGGAAGTTTTCATCCTTGTCGTGTGTATTCATAAGACCAGACCAGCCAGTTAGCCCTGGTCACAAAAAATAAAACACGATCCGAACATGAAGTGAAATATTATCAAACACAATTGCTTCGATTTCGCGTATGGACGCAACATTTCATTTGTATTGTTAGTCTTTTGTTTTGGTCGAGAGATTTGTATTGTTAGTCACTAATTAATAATGCACACATATAATCAAGTTACAACTGGATGGAAAAGCCAATTGGGTAATAATAAGTCAAGATTTGTGGTATTTGTAATACAACAAATTAACCAACTTCTTCGTATGACAAATTGGACACATCTCCCTCATGGAATTGTTTAGCTAGAAACCAAAATCCCGTTTTGTCATTTTTTTATTATCTAAAACAAGATTGATTTAAAAGAAATTGGGAACATTTCCACCCTTGTAAACATTGATTTGACCAATGATTCAAGACTTTGGACAGCCGATTATACAATTCACTAAAAGTAAAGAAAATTATAGAAATGAAATAGAAATAAAAATAAGGAAATATGTAATGCTTGGTTCAAACTGTTTACGCCAATATTATTCAGCACCGTCCAAGGAAAGTACGTATGTTATGAAAATGACCTAGTTTGCAGTGATACCCCCAGACCACACAATGTCTATCCTAGTAGTTTTCATCTTCTTCTTCCGTAATTTTATAGAATCACAGGTTTAATGAACTCAATCGACAATATTGGTTAATAGATTAATTTAAAGAGTGACTTTAACATGATCAATAATCATAAAGCTCTAATCTCGCCTAATATCGACCCCACATGTTTCTCGAGCGTTACAATCCAGCGATAGTGGTGAAGTCTGAGGACATCATAATGAAGCCAATTTTGCTGTGTCTGAAGAATTTGGGTTCATTGAAGCTTCACTTTTGCTACAGAAATCCGTAAACATCGTTCATATTTGTCCATTTTAGCTCAATGTTCTTTTCTCTTTCTTTTTCAATATATTTTGTTTGTAATGTCAATTACAGCTCATGAGGACAAATCTATCGTGAATGACTCTAATTACATACAGCTCCTCAAACCACAGTAACAAAAGCGATAGTGATGTTGCTAATGTACGCCATGCATACACTAATAATTTGCCACTTGAAGCTCCAATATATAGAAAATAGTATATAACCCGTTTTACATTGGTGACTAAAAGATAGGCAATTGTCTCAATTAGAGTTCCGAATATATAAACAATATTATATGAATTTCGTTTGTAGCTCATTAACACTACAATCGACTCTAACAATAAAAAATTGAGAATTCAATTTTGGATTAGACAAATAAAATGGCTTCTCAAGAATAAAAAAAGAGAAGTATTATCTTTGCATATACTTGGCCTTAATCCCTTTTTTTTTTGCTCGATGGGTGGCGTGATTCATAGTGGTTTAATTTAATTTGAAGCGGGTGATAGAGCGTCCATGGTGTGTAGGCCACCCAAGTCAACTTCAGCATTTCACTATTCGTCTATTCCAGAATGGCAAGCTTAGTTGATTCAACCAAAAAAAAAATGGTATAGTGAGTAACAAAACTCCCCCCCTGCCAATTAGGATTGATGTCCCAAACTCTTGTGTCTAATTAATTACGACATTTAATGAATCCAAAATCCCCACTTGTTTATTATCATTATTAATGTGGTATGGTAGAATATACTTAGCTTAGCTTATTGAAGCTATGGAGGATATGGCCAAATTGCAATCTAGCGCTTAGATTTGATGATGCCCATTTTGTAATTGCATGCCCTAAATTAATTGTGTGACTAGCTAAACCCTCTCTACATGTACTTACTACATGCATAAATTTAATTATTTGTACAATAGATTAAATGATATCGCATCTTATAGAAAAATACGAAAACGCAAATTGAAACGTTACAACTTATAAAAAAAAACTAAATGTTACAATAAACAATTAGTTACAGGGTTGTGTTACTAGAGAGCTGGACAATAAGAAAAAATTTTGTCTACTCTTAATACATGTTTCCACACATACATAAATAAATTAGCAAGTGACAAACATATATTTTTAGTAGATAAAATTATATGTATATTCTTACAAATTCACGTGTCACATGCATATTTTTATTAATTTGTTTGGTGAATGTGTTAACACATGTAACGATAGTAAGCAAGAATTTTCAGAACAATAAACATATTGATTCGACTCTACGGATCTTCTTTTGGATTTGAAGCAATACATATATTTATGGCAGTTAAGGGTATATATCGGAGATGTTGAGTTTGAAAGAGAATAGAAGAAAGATGGAGGTTAATAAAGGGACGAACTTATAATATTGAGGAAGTGAGTGTGAAATGAGAGAGAAATGGTTTGGGTTGGGTTGGGTTGCGTGGAGGAGAGGACCTTTTCTATTCGCTGCATTCAGCACAAGCACAACACATCGTCCAGTGTCTGCACCCACGTGAAGGTTCTCTTGCTGGCGTCCCCAAACGGATCCTCCGTATCCAAACCCGGGCCCCACTCCTCTTAGTACTCTTACACCTCACTCCTACGCAAGTGTCCCGCGCACGTGAAGACCACGTGTCCCACTCCCTTCCCCCTTTGGGTTCTGTCCTATAAATACACGGCCTGTATCTCATATCCTAGACAACAAAACCACCCTAACCAAACGCGGCCTTACGTTACCATTACTTCCTTCGCTTATCTGCTACTACTAAATGTGTAAGACGGACCTGCAGCTACCCAATCTATTATTACATATGCGCCTGCATGCTGCGCACAATATCTTTAAAGCGCTATCCGCCTTACGTTAGCTCTCTCGCAACGTTTTCTTCTTTTTTTACTCCATCCCTCCCTACAAATTCTACTCTATGCCGTTCTGCGCACTGCATTTTCATTTTCCTTAACCTTCCGCCACAACGTTAATTTAAACAGAGACATTTTTTTTTTTTATTCCGTGGATGGCTACGAGGTTGGTCTTGGTTTTTGCTATATGTCGGTTGATAGTAACCGTCGGGTTGACCATTGACCCCATGGAGCTTTTACGCCTCGTAGTTGACGGTCATCTCAGCGCTGACCCATCCGACGTGGAAACGGCTTCCGTTGACTTCGGCTTGCTAGGTAGAGCGGAGCCGGTGGCGGTCCTGCACGCGGCTTCCACCGAGGACGTAGCTCGGCTCCTCCGAGCGGCTTACAACTCGGCTCAAGGCTTCTCAGTCTCAGCTCGTGGCCACGGGCATTCCATAAACGGTCAGGCGCAGACGAGCAACGGAGTGGTGATTGAAATGAGCGGCGGCTCGAAGGAAACTCGGCCCGGCGCGAGGAAGCCGGCGGGTCCTGAGGTTTCGGTGAGGGAAATGCACGTAGACGTGTGGGGAGGCGAATTGTGGATAGATGTGTTGAAGAGTACGTTAGAGTATGGATTGGCACCCAAATCATGGACAGATTATTTGTATCTATCGGTGGGAGGGACGTTGTCAAATGCAGGGATTAGTGGACAGACTTTTAATCATGGACCTCAAATTAGTAATGTCTACGAGCTTGACGTTGTTACAGGTTCTTTCCTTTTCTTTTCTTGCATGGCTCTTTTCTCTTTTCTTGATTTCTTGCTGGACACAGCCAGCGCTTTTCTTGATTTTCTTGATCTCTGGTTTTTTATTTTCTTGTTTGGTATATATCTAATAGTAGTAAGTATGTGTAATTAACAAGATGTTATATTGTTTTCAAGTGAAGTATTTTAATGGTTTGGGTACGTAGATTTTCTTTGGTTGGCTTGTTAAAATTTCAACCTAATGAAGTGTTTCCTTGGCATATATAGGATGACAGTAACTATATTAATTTGGACTACCTTTTACGTTACTTGAAATAATTAATTATTTCAATATGCATGTTAATTTGATTAATAATTTGAATTAATTAAACATTTAACGTTTGTGGTTATCAGGTAAGGGTGAGATATTAAGATGTTCGGAAGAAGAAAACGCAGAACTATTCCATGCGGTTCTTGGAGGTCTAGGGCAATTTGGGATCATAACAAGGGCAAGAATTGCTCTGGAACCGGCTCCAAAAAGGGTATATATTTCTCCACAAAAACTTCTCATCAGTTCACTTGATACATTTGGGTCTGTTTGGTTCCATGGTGGGACACATGTAAACATGAAAGGCATTACAAAAAATTCCTAGTACAAATAAGTGCCAAAAACTAAAGAAGAAACTGTTTATGATTTATGACAGTGCGAGAGGGAAAAAGGTTGGCAATTGGGGCCATTCTGTATGAGGCTGTTCTAAAGCTGGCAATGTTGTTGACGTCTGATTGATTTTTTTTTTTTTTTTTGTTGAATTTTAAATTTCTGTTTTCTCATGTTTTGCTGTGTTTGTATTTATTATTGTAGGTGAGGTGGATCAGAGTACTGTATTCCAACTTTACGGCTTTTACCATGGACCAAGAATATCTTATTTCTCTGCATGGAAAACCATCTAGCCAAAAATTTGATTATGTTGAGGGTTTTGTTA